>CAJUYH010011518.1:7195-18169 GCA_910591685.1 Galerucella tenella | reverse complement strand
CAGTAGTTTCGGCAAAATCGTAAGAAATGTGTAATTTTTTATTTTCTTCAACGCCCTTTATTTTGAAAACGGATGGCGTTAGAAAAAAATTTCACTAAGCCAACCCCAATTATTTTTCTGTTTTTTACCTATCCTAGAGACGGTGTTACCTTTTTTTGAAACACCCTGTAAAACCGACAATTTTTCAAATAGGTAGGATTATTTTGGTATCTTTTGCCACTACTAGAGGGTGTTTCCCCCCTTCTAAGGTCACACTTCCAAAGTTGTATTCATTAAGTAGCTCATTATTTTCGTATTAATTAGCCTACAATATTAACCCCTGGACTATTCTATCCAAGAAAAGCTTTTGACTTATATCTGAGAAATATACCTATAGAGAATGCAAACACAAAATTTTTAAAGTTAATAATTATTCAATAGTGCCTATTTTATACGTAGTTGTGTTTTTTTAGATCGGCCTTGTTGAATGTATTCTTTGTGCATGTTGTTCAACTTCTTGTCCTGAATACTGGTGGCATGGTCATTCTAAAGAGCCCGATGATTTTTTGGGTCCAGCAGCCTTACTGAATAGCTACAGATGGATCACAGATTCCAGAGATCATGCTACCCAAGAGAGATTGCACGACCTGAAAAATTATTTCAATGTATTTAGATGCCATCAAATAAATAACTGCTCTGTTTGCTGCCCAAAGGTAAGAAGTGATTATTGATTCTAATCCTACTATTTGTAGGAATATCTAGCATGTATCTCCAGAAATATATGGAGAGGATAGAGATGTAGAGAGATTTCAATGACCATTTACACTAGACTGTAATGCTAGTTACTTGTAAGATTTTCTCCCGGGTGTAATCTCCATATGCTTATTTTCTTTTGTAAACTACTTTTTTGCTGGATGGAGCTTTGAACTTATAGACAATGATGGAACTATTACAGTTTCAATGGAGTTAACAGTTTTCTTCTGGCATCAGCTATTAGTCCAGTAAATGAAGGGACAAAGCTCCTGAAAAGTCCCTGAAGACTTCACTTTGGGCTCAATTTGTAGGTCACAGCAGGTGTTTTTAAACGAGGAAAAACTTAACGCGATTGAGTTCTCGGAAGGGGGGGAAATTTCCCCCTAAGCCCTGGAAAACGGGTTTCTCTCCAATATCTGGCAAAATATGCGAATTTGAGAATTTTTCTTTAAATAAAAAATGAAGATCGTCTTATTATCTACAGAAATAGTCTCCATCATTTTTTTCGAAAATTCGATAGTTATCGAGATAATGAGACCTAAAAGTCTCCTCATTTCAGCTGCTGCTCTGCCTGTAGGAATTCTGCTGTCTATGCAGGAGGCAACGAATTGTTCCATAACTCGGCAAAAAATTGACATTTCCCGATGATTCAAGGTTTATCGCATTGGGAAGACCCGTAGGTATCATTCCATGTGACTTGCAGCTCGTTCGTACTTGCCAAAAATATTTTAAAAAGCGGACAAAGTTTTTTTCCACAAGATTTTGAGACTATATCATTAATTTGTTCATATTTAAAAAAAAAGTCTTTTATCCTAATGTTTTTTTATAATGGAACCTTGGGAGGTCTTGGATGATCTCAGAATTTTTTTTTAATATCTTTCTTGTATTTTGATCAAAAGTTAATTTGTTTATTTACATTTTTTAGCCGTTTTCGGAGTTCTGTAGAATCTGTGGAACAAGCGCGATTTAAAACTGTATTATCCTACACATTGCTTTTCAATGCACATTATTTTAAAGCTTCAAGTGTCTAGTTTTCGAATGAACTTTTTGATTTTTAATAAAATCCAATCATTTTCCAGAAATCAGGGAAATTGATCACACCGGTAAAAACCGGACTTTTTTTTAATTAATGAATAAACAAATCAATTTTTTATCAAAACGCTAAAAAGATATTAAAAAAAATTTCTGAGATCATTCAAGAACTCCCAAGGTTCCATTATAAAAAACATTAGGATAAAAGACTACTACGACAACAAATTAATGAAACAGTCTTAAAAACATTGTGGAGAAAACTTTGACCGCTTTTTAAAATATTTTTGTCAAGTACGAACGAGCTGCAAGTCACATGAAATGATAACTACGGGTCTTCCCATATAGTCGAGCGGATAAAGCACAAGAAAGGCTCAAAGTTCGGAATTTTTTCCCTAAAGACGGATCGGAATGCGGTTTTTTGCATTCGCTTCGGAAAATTATTTGTAAACAATGTACCTACTTTGTTCCCATTACAAATCGGGAATTGCATCGCTGCAGTCAAAAATGCATGCCAAAAATTCATCTTTCGGGAGACCTTTTGGAGAATGTAAAAACTCTGTAAATAAGAGTCAGAACTGGCTCAAATCTGGTACCCGGGTGTTTTCGAGGTCGCTGATCACGATTATGATGTTGAAATTGACGCCCCGGACACCTGGGGCTCAGGAACGCCGATGAACCTCGTCTCCTTGGGACGAGGGGAACGAAAAAAACTCCGCGCCCGGGGGTTTTTCGGGTGGCTGAATTCAAATATGGCATCGGCGAACACCCCCCGGACACCTGATGCCCCCGAACCTCGACCTGGACATCATCCCCGAGAACTTTCTTGAGAATATCGACAAAAACAGCCCGGAAATTATTGGAGGCGTGTTTTTTGAGGCGCGAAATCACGATTTCACGTCGAAAACGACATTCCCACCACCTGGTGGAATGTGAGGGTTTTCTTGTATTTTAGTATATTCTCTTAGCAATGATTGTTGACGCCGCAAGTTGGCAGGAGCTATGCGACTTAGGGGAGGTAGCCATTCCAGCGGAGTTGATCGAAGAGTCCCCGTTATCATTCTCATTGTGGAATTTAACTGAGTGTCGACTTTTTCAACGTGGCAGCTATTAAGCCAGACTGGTGCACAGTATTCGGCAGTTGAAAAAACAACAATGTACCACAGACAAGACTACGATCTCGAAAACCACCAATTCCTCTCGCCAAGCAACTGTACGACTTGGGTTTCAACATTAACGAATCCTGGTCAAACCAATGGCTTGAAGCCAATCGACAAAGCCCTATTTACGACTAAGCACAGTGAAGACCGCCCTTTGGAAAATAAATTGCCAAGAAAGGTGCTATGCAACTTAAACAGGCTTCGAACTCATCACGGCCGCTGCAACTCATTGATGTATAAATGGGGCCTCTCGGATACTGAAAGCTGTCTGCGGTCATCCTCAACAAACAACAGACCACATCATGATGGAGTGTCCACTTCTTGCCTACAACGGAGATATTGAAGAAATCAAGAATTTACAAAACGGAGCCATTGAATGGCTGAAGACATTAAACCTCTAATTCCAATTATAACCATACGCTAAATAATAATAATAACCACCTGGTGCACCGGAACCTGCGCTTGAACATCGTCTCAGAGGGTTTTCCAAACAAAATCGAAAAAGGTGAACCAAAAATCGTTAAAAGGGGTTTTTGGAGCCACTTAATCAGAATTTTGCGTGAGAAACGTCCCTCTGAACACCTGGTGCGCCGTGCCCTGGCCTCGAACGTCTTCATCTCCGTGGGGCTCTCCCGAATTTCTAGCGGGGAAGGAGGGAAACTCGGCGCCCGGGGGTTTTTCGGGTGGCTGAATTCAAATACTGCGTCGACGAACCCCCCCGGACACCTGGTGCACCCGAACCTCCAACTGGACGTCATCCCCGAGAACTTTCTTGACAATATCGACAAGAACAGCCCGGAAATTATTGGAGGCGTGTTTTTTTGAGACGCGAAATCACAATTTCACGTCGAGTTAGTCTTTTTCGATTTTGTTTGGAAAACCCTCTGAGACGATGTTGAAGCGCAGGTTCCGGTGCACCAGGTGGTGGGAATGTCGTTTTCGACGTGAAATCGTGATTTCGCGCCTCAAAAAACACGCCTCCAATAATTTTCGGGCTGTTTTTGTCGATATTCTCAAGAAAGTTCTCGGGGATGATGTCCAGGTCGAGGTACGGGGGCACTAGGTGTCCGGGGGGTGTTCGCCGATGCCATATTTGAATTCAGCCACCCGAAAAATTCTCTAATTTGCATATTAAGCCAGATATTAGGGAGGATCCCGTTTTCCAGAGTTTATGGGGGAATTTTTCCCCCCCCTTCCGTGAACTCAATCGCGTTAAGTTTTTTCTCGTTTAAAAACACCTGCCGTGACCTACAAATGGAGCCCTAAGTGAGGTCTTCAGCGACTTTTCAGGAGCTTTCGATATTGTCAGGTGTTCATTTACTGGACTATATGAATATCTTCATATCATTTGCATAAATATATAGCTCCACCCCTCTTCTGTGAACAGTAGTAACTAGTAACCATGGACAGAATGGAAATATACAACATATTACGCGGATATTTTTTTTGTTAATTTCCATAATTTTCATCTCAGAATTATATTGACAAAAAAAAAATGTTTCAGCAACGTCAAACTGAAATACATATGGACAATATAAACCATTATACAACTAATTAACAGATACTGGCATGAATATTTGATTCCCATATTTGCTTATAATTTGTCAACGGATTGATTCAGATTCAGTTTACTTCACACGAAATATTTCACTTTCTGGGTATAAGGTCCTTATGTAGAATAGTCTGATAGCGTATTCGATTATTTTACGCTAGCTCGGTGTCAATTGAAAACTTTAAGATGCAAGTGCGGTTACAAAAAGAACTGGCGCCGTGTTACTTCAGTTATGAACGGAGAAAATGTGAAATTGAAAATAATATGCGAAATAGCATGGTCCCACTCTCCTCTTTTTGGGATCGTGCAATGTGCTTGAGTTTTACGTTTGACAGGGTGCGTTATAGACCTCTCCAAGATGCTGTCAAATGATTTTCAAGATGGCCGCTGGTAGACACACAAATATTTTGTTATGATATTATTGTATGTGAAATCTGTTTAGTTCGGTCAATTTACTCGTCTTCTGTGGTCTTCTTTAATCTAAAGGTTCAGTTATTTATTGTATTGTGATTAATTAAGTGTGAAACTAGAAAATATGCCTAGTACTTGTTGTGTGGTTAATTGTGGAAGTCGAGGAGATCGTGATACTGTTAGATTTTATCGAATACCTAGTGAATTACACTATCCACACAAACCTGAATGGAATGAACTATCAAAGATCAGAAGAAAAAGGTGGATAAAAGCGATCAAAAGAAAAGATTTCACAGAAACTAAACTGCAGTACAGCAGAGTGTGTGAGAAACATTTTTTGAAAGGTAAAAATTCTTCGAGCTCTGCAATTTTGGACAAATCCAGCTTGAAAACTCTTATAAGCTTTCATTTGTTCATTGGTGTAAAAGCTGTGTGTCAGGACTAAATACGACACTATGTGGAAATAAGTCATGGTGGAAAGTCGACTTCTTGAGTTTCTTCAATAGGAGCAGGGTTATTGTATTGTGTAAGGATCAATACCCTGAATAACTCTTATCTTTTCCTTGTATCTTATGGCAATTTCTTTACAGTCACTCTCTAACGTCAATAGATAATCACTTTTATTGGAACAAGCCATTATTTAAACTTTAAACCCGTATAATAGGAAAAAACTATTAACACAACTATGCACCTATGCAAAACGCAGGTAAATGATCTTTTGTGTGTCTACCAACGGCCATTTTGTATGTCAGATGGTCACGTGTTCTGGATAGCCTTATTAATCATTAAGTATATTAGGTTATGTTTAAGTGCGATGCTTAAAATTCCAGTTCCAAACTTTCTCTCCGAGCGGTGACAACTGGCCGGACAAAAATAAATGATCTGCACTCGTGCCACACACATAGCGGAACACGCGGATTTTTATGCATGACATTCGGGTGAGTAATCCGACCATAAAAAGCTGCACTGCACTGTGAAAAGTCGAGCGTACGTAGTCGAATCAGATCCATATGCTTGGATCTCTTCGAGTTTGTTCAGCTCTCTGCCGGTTTTATTGCTCCTTGATGATCACAGATAGATATTACAGATTACAGAGCATTTCAAAGATTATTTCACTCATTACAAAATACGCGCCTCCGATTGGTTTAAATATGAGGATTGATATCTGAAAACACCATTTTTTCGATTTTGAATTTCGGCACCTGATTGGATAATAGGATAATAATTGGATAATAGCCCTCGGCCTGCGGCCTTGGGCTATCAAGCAACACGCTTTCAGCATTCTCTATGACAAAATTACCTCGGTATTATCAAGACCCTAGGGGTATTACTACTGAAAGCTCCTCCTAATTTTCAAGTTAAAAATGGAATCTGCTTCATTTTGCTATAAGAACAACATCAGGTTGTAATCTGTTATATGGAGTATTTTAAAAGTAGTAACCAATTTTCTTCCAAAATCGTAACAAGTTCAACTCTCTGTATAATTGGATAGGGGGAAAAGAATAATGATCTTTTATAAAATATAATAGTGGTTCAATATAGTACCAAATATAATATAATAATATACCTACTTATTTTTAGTGGAAATATTGTTGTTTTTTTGAATGTTGTTTCTTATTTCACCATAAGTATAATTTTTTGTAAATTTCAAACTGTGAACTAACATCTGTGAACTATTTCATACCAACTCATTACTTTACTCAGAAAAATAAAAATATCTTAAAAACTAATAACTTTATTCTTTTTTTGTTTATAAATGATCTGTCCATTGTCCATTGCATGGTATAGTTTCAAAGTGTTTTGTATCCTATTATTCCAATATCTTGTTTTCCATTCTCTTGAATTTCCACACATAAGTATTTCAAACTTTTCACCTGCTCATTTTTCGTTTCATCTATTGCAATATTCACTTCTCTGCTGTCTCTACATATCTGCTACACTTTTGTTTTGGATTTATGTATGTTCATCCAATTTTATTTTAAAAATTATATCAATGATTCCTTTTCAGCCTTCACTTTCTCCACATCTTCTTGAATTTTATTTGGTTTTTCATTTAAAAAGTTATACTTTTTCCTTAGTCCATCCATTTCCTTTTACTAACCTTTGAATCCATTAGACAAATATTCTTCACCGTTGTTGCTTCTCAGGCATGATATTTTTCTTCCTTGGATGAATCCCCATTTTGTTCTATACTTCATGAAATTTTTGAATAGTTCATCTTCAGTTTTCATGACTGCACAACCTAACAAAAAAGGCAACAATTTATTTGTTTCTTCCGTTGGAAACCGGCTTTAATGGACCTACTATGTGGATTCGTTTTATCTTCTCGATTGAAATTTTTTTTCGTGGACAGACTCAATGTTTCCTATTCCGGTTCACCAATAAGTTTCTTCATATTTATCATAACATTCAAATGAACTGAACATCTGTGCCATATATGAATCCATCAAGAAAAGTCTAAAAAAACTCCACTTATATGGCCATGACTTTGAATCTACATATTGAGATGAAATTTCAATCAATAAAATTATCACCGCATTTATTGTAAAAATCAAAATTTTATGAATGACATTTTTAAAAATCAATTGACATGTTTGTCAAAATTGAAGGTTGAGTCGAGAGAAAAGGTAAGAAGTGACAGTGATTGAGTGAGATGGACAAAAGTGTTTTATCTTCGGATAACGAACCCTAAAATAATAAAAATATTGTAATAATTAGATAGATATTAAATATAAATTATCACTTCAATTGGCGCCCAACGTGGAACACTTGACTCAGTGACAGAAACGGGTTATAATTGAAAGAACAACATTTGAAGGATTTTTGGAAAATTTTAGAATGAATGAAGAAAAAATTGACATTAATAATTTGACTGTGGAAGAACTCAAAGAACTTTTAAAATTAAAAAACTTAGACACAATAGGAAGTAAACAAACATTAGAAGATATATTAACTACAGCCATGGAAGAGGAAAAAACAACAAGACAAGAAAGAGGAGGTAGTATCATAAAAGAAGTACGCTATCACACCGTGGAAAAAAGGAAAGGAACTGAAGAATTAATGGAAATGATGAGAACAATTATGTCTGACGTGAAGAGCACAAGAGAAGATATGAAGAGCACGAAGGAAGAGATAAAAAGTGCAAAGGTAGAAATCAATGAAAAATTGGATAGACAAGAATAGAAATTCGAAGAGCACACAATATCTAAATTATTTTGTTATGAGTTTTGTAAAAAATGCTTCACTCGACTTTAACGTATTATGATAATAATTATTCCATATTTTTATTCTCTGTCTTCTCATTATTTTCCATTTTTCAACTTGTTTTGCTGTGAATTTTACTAATTATAATAACACATCTGATATGAAGCTACAAGCTAACCTTAAACAACTGACAGATCACAAACAGACACGGTGGTAAATTTGAAATTACGAAAAATACTCTCACCATCTCATATAGACACATAAAGAATGTTACTTTCTTATTCCTTATGATCAGCTTTGTTGGATTAGGAATGTTGGTAAGTCTTGATTTTATGACAGTCTCTCTCAAAAATAACACTGATCTTCAAATCCTTTATTCTTATCACTAAATTACAGAAAAAAATTTCTCGGTGACATGTGTTATAATCTGTTACGCTAGTATCTAGTATCAAGGAGACTCGATAGCATTTTTCAGTTCGCTATATGAGATAAACTATGATTCGTGAGCAAAATTAGATGATGTCTCTTTATTTTTCGGCTTAAATAAAGGAAAATTCTTACCAATATGACCCTTATGCCCGTATTCCTGAAGCACCCATAAGTCGGTCTATAACTATTGGTTCGATAAAATTTATTGGTTTCATAACTGTTAATGGTATTCCTATCGCTTATTTATGGAGTCGATAACTATTGGTCGATTTATAGAATCAATATCTATGGACTTCGTAAAATCTAGGGAAATTTTAATATCTTTGATTTGTAACAATGGAATTTAACCATTGCGCTTGCGCTTTTAACGATATACAATAACCTTAAACTAATAATTCATTTTGTAATTTCCATTCGATTGTTCCTTGGTTCAGTTTGTTAAATGAATTGTGCGATGGAATAAAAAACCAAGAGGAAGTGTTCCCGTTATTACATGGGAGACAAAAGGACTGAGTTATATGCCATTGTGAAAAGACACGAGAGTGTCATAGAAAATAAAAAAAATTATTTTTCATAAATATTTCCTGACTAAATAATAATCCCCAGGAATCCCTCTGGACCCCTTAGAGGGGATGAGTCCGGTCAAATAGGAGGAAGGGGAGAGCAGACCTCGGGAAGAAAAAATGTAGAGGAGGGATGGAGGGTGTTACAAATAAATTTAGGGAAATGCAGAGTAGCACATGATGTTCTAGATGAGGTAATTGGTAGGAGGGAAGTGGATGTGGTGTGTGGATCTGAGGTGAATGCTAGATATGTGGGAAAGCAAGGTTGGATAATGGATGATACAGGAGAGGCAGGAATAAGAGTGGTGGGAGATGGAATGAGGGCGGATGAAGTGAGGAAGGGTAACGGTTGGGTGGTAGTGCGAATTGGAGACATGGTGGTGTACAGTGTGTATATAAGTCCAAATGTTAGCCTAGAAGAATATGAGAGGAGTATGACAGGACTGGAGGAAGATCTTAGGGTGTCTAAAGGGAAAAGGAGAGGTATAAGAAGAATGGTGACAGGCGACTTCAATGCCAAGAATACTGCCTGGGGAGGGAGAAAAACGGACAGGAGAGGAGAGATCCTGGAGGAAGTGTTGACATCCAACGGATTGGCGGTGCTGAATGATGGACTGTTGCCCACCTTCGTGAGGGGTGACGGGGGCTCATCATTTATTGACATAACAGCGTGTGATGAATGGCTGGGGGAAAGAGTGAGTAGTTGGAGGGTACTGGAGGATGAGGAAAGCTTGAGTTTACATAGGTATGTGGAGACGACTATAAGAAGAGGGAGAAAGGAATTGGTGGAAGAGTGGGGATGGAAGTGGACGAAGGCCGATATATATGTATAATTCTAGGTAGGTAATGTTTTTTACTATATGCCTGTTTATTATACTGTTACCTTTTATAAGCATATGCACTATCCCCAAGAAGATATTTCTGTCCAAATTCTTCTAACTGTGCACGTAGATGAAAGTCATTAAAAATGGTGGAATCATGTGTTGAGCCTGGCCATTTTGCAACCACATTCCAAATGTATAATTTTGCATTGCAAACCATTTGGACATTAATACTAAAATATCCTTTTCGATACCTAAATACTTCTCCATTTTCGCCACCAGGTGAGGTTATTTGGACATGTGTACAATCTATTGCACCCATGACACAAGGAAAACCTTTAATGTTGGAAAAATCTTCTGCTATTACATTAAGGTCTTCAGGAGTGGTAATAAAATGTCTCTGTAATTGTCCAATAGCAAGAGACACCTTTTTCAATATCCTTGACACTGTTAGCTGGGACACACTAAAGTAGTCTCCAGTTACCAATTGAAGACACCCTGTTGCATAAAACCGTAGTGCAATTAGCATTTGCATCGTGTGGCTGATAACACCATTTCTCTCCGTAGGCTTTTCCAATAACATCAACTATCCGCCTAGCTGACTGCTTCAAAATTCGAAAGCGCCCTTTTAAATCGGCTTCATTTAATTGGGTGAATCTGGCCGCTTGTACTTTCTTGCCTTAGGTTCAACCTCATCTTCAGAAGATGATGAACCCTCTAATAAGCGGGTAGCAAATCTTGATAAAAGATAATCCATCTGTAAGAAAGAAATATTAGTTAAGTTGAAACCGTAGGTATATAAATATCCATTGATGATTTCAAAGCATCATGGTCATATGAAATTTATTGTTTCTCACTCAGGCATGGTATAATATTTGCAAACACAGAAATTTTAGTATTTATGCACATATTTCTTAGGTTATGATTATAAGTAGCGATCAAGATCATACAGTACATTGTAACCATCTGTCATTTTACTTACCTTTTTTTTTTGGTTTAGGGCTGTACCCATGCAGCCAGAAAGATAATTAATTTTCCGCAAATCGCTAGGAAATTTTGACATTCCTGTCAAA
>CAJUYH010011517.1:0-10975 GCA_910591685.1 Galerucella tenella | reverse complement strand
TCTGTAGGCCATCGCAAATAGCGAGAGATATTGGTCCCAATCTCGCTATGCAGCAGCTCGCGTAACAATATTCATAAATTGAAAGAAAATGTTAATAGAAAAATTCCAAGGAAACAAGCACATTAAAGAATTAACGTTTAATCATATTTTCAATAATAAAAAGTCCCTTTTCTAATTATTATCACTACATACTTAGCACTTCGGCTTTTTCATAATTGAACGTGGCAATATCGGTTGTTTTCGACTGCATTCCTTTCACGGCTTCAGATAAACTTCTTCACCAATCTAACCTTGACCTTCCTGACATTTCTTCACCAATCTAAATGTTACCTTGTAGCTAAATATATTTATTGGACCCAATTCGGTCTTTATTTATTATGGCAAAATGTAGGATAGCATAACTCTCCGCTTGGAAAGGAATATTCTTCCAATGAGAACATTATGGATTAGTCATTTTACTATATACTCCTGCTCCTGTCCCTTCCCTCGCCTTTAACCCGTCTATGATGAATGTATGTATCTCAAGAAAGGTTTGCAATACTAGATATAGTCAAAAGCGCTCTTATCGTGCGGGTTCAAAGGTCACTAACCATATGCATCAAATCAGATGACACAGAGGTTACCAAAATGTGAGATTACAAATATACACGGAGAATATAATGATGATTGATGTTTCCTGTGCACTGGTTGATGAATTTCCACTTTTTCATTCATTCTCGAAATCATCTAACATTTTTTTCTGCTTGATGATGCAAAATACCGGAAAATTGCTTCTTATTATATTCATATTGTCTTTTTGAATTGTCAAAGTCACAAAATTGACATTCAAATAAAAACTATCGTATGACCCGCATGATGAGACTGCATTTGACAATAGTAGGTGAAAACACATGTTTTTCTTTGTTATGCTGCTCAAGCTGTAGGATGAAGTGGTGTATCTATGAAAAACTGGTTTGAGATGTTTGTCAAATGCAGAAATAGTCAATAATTATTAGATAATTGAAAGTTTTTTGCCAGTTTATGAAGTACCAAAATAAAATATTCCATGCTAGATGACATTTGACAATAATAATCCCCAAATTATCCATAAAAATGTCTGTTAAAATTACTAATATTTTAATTATACTTCAATTTAATTCAATTGAAAATATTTCCCACGCCACTGTCTTACCAATACATTGTGTTATCTCAGACGCGACTACTTGTATTACGCTGTTTCAAAGAACGGCCCTACTATAATTTATTATTTTTATTGTTACTGCATGCGGATACTCTCGCTATACGCGTTTTTTAAATTAAAAAGCGCCACCAAGAGTATAATTGTCTGATCTTGAAGTGCTGTTGATGTAATTATGTTACAGGTACCACGAGATAATTAATACGAGAGTACTACATAGTTATAAGTATCAACTGAAAAAGGTAGATGCTGGCTGTAGCTATTTATTGAAATTATTTGAAATAAGTTGTACACATGAATAAATCAAATCCTTATTGTACGTCCCTGGAAGATGAAAATTTTTCCCAATAAATTAATTCCTTTTAAACGTTTTCCCCTACGACTATGGTCAACTGCTTATTAAGGAATAAATAAGCCCCCTTTAGAACTTTTATCCCACCCTCATAATATAGAAATTTTAACAAATGAAAATCTAATTCTACGTTCATGATATATCGAAACTTTTCCAAATAAATTGAACCCTATTTGAAATTTACCCCTTTCAAAAATTTTATTGTGTGCCTATGAAAAACCAAACCTTCCTACCAAAAATTACACAACGCGGCTGAAGAAGTTTTTAACTTTCGATTGACAATTGACAATTTTACGACTGTCCTACGATCCTCTAAATAATTTTTTAACGTAGTTTTTATTATTAACGGTCCTTGTTTTTGTCCAGCCCTGTACCTACACCAGTACTTCCGTTGTACAATACGCGGCTTTTGTCTGAATATATTAAATACTTTTTAATATTTTACGAGTGACTGAAAGTTTTCGTTCAACAAACCTAATAAATGTCAAATTATGTATTCATTTAAATCTCATAAAAGATGATTTAAAACGTGATCGGTACATGAAATTTTACTGGTTTTAAAGACTCCTAAGATTACAAGAAGTTTCATAAAATACGAGGAATACATACAGAGTCGTATTATTTTACAGGGATTATAATATACTGGTGATTATTTTAGCCTGTGTCATTACTACTTTATTATGATAAAGTTGAGTTAAAATAGTGATTTGTGTATTTAGATCGTAAAGTAATAGATTGCCGCTTAAAAAAGACTGTTGCGATCAGTAGTTGGAAGCAGTAATTTCACTTTACGCTCGAAAAACACACATAATTTGGTCTACAGTCTTAAAGTCGACAAATGCGGAGAATTGTTACTTTTGCGCTCTATAGAGCAAAATGGGGAAATTTTTCGAGATCCTTTACGCTTTAAGAAAAACCTTATTTTATTATTCTAAAGTGTACTTTTCATTTTTGTTGTACCACTATTATAATAGCACTCCGAATATAGTAATTTACCGGAAAGTAGTGTTTTTCAGGTCGAGGCAAACAGCTTGGTGAGACCTGAAAAGCACTTATTTTCGGGTGCGTAACGTACATTATTTTTTTTTCAAGACGGACACTTCGATATACATTCAATTCTTTATTTTACTTTTTTAACCGAAACGTCGAAATAAAAAAATAATAGTACATTGTTTACTGGGTAGGAAAAGCTTAACATTCCTGGACGACTGTGAAGATTGCTAGCAACACAGAGTCCAGGAATGTGGCTTTTCCTACGAGGTAAACATACTATTTTTCCGCAAATCGTTTAAAATTCGACAGATATTGATTGATTTAAAAAAAAACGCGATAATTTTATTCCCAAATAAATGGTGCTTTGAAATTCCTAATAAAATTACTTGGGTAATATGGAAACGTATTGAGGTTGAATTGTCAAACTTGACGCTTATAAATTTAATTGCTGGTGTTCTCGAAAGTAAAATGATAAGTGATGATGAAATTTCCATTCCTGGGACTCCTCCAGAGCTGGTTGAGGCAGTGAATACTGCTTCATTAGAATTATTGCCAAAGAAATCAAGAGAAAAGTACGAAAATGCATACAGACGTTTTATGGATTATCGCATGAGTAAAAATCTTCAACATTATGGGCCAATTATTAAATGCTGAAGTCAACCCTTGCACTTAAACACAATGTAGATATATCTACATACTCAAAACTTCGTTCTTTATTGAAACGGCAAGCTCAAGGTTATAGGGCAAAGAAATCTAAGATTTTAACGAAGGAAGAAATTGAAAAATTTATCCAGGAAGCTCCAGATAAAGAAAATTTAATGATTAAGGTAATTTACAAGGTTTTAATTTCTATTTAGATTATAGCTTTATTTATTTTTTAGGTGGCTGTAATATTTGGTATTTCTGGGGCCTGTAGAATGGATGAGTTAGTCCGAATGACTGTACACGATATAGAAGACTTAGAATCTAAGCTTTTAATCAGCATACCTGATTCGAAAACCAACAAACCAAGATCATTTGTAATTAATCAGATCTACTTGAATGTTTATCGAAAGTATGTTTCGTTAAGACCAGAAAATATGAACAGTGACCGATTTTTCTTTAAATATCAAAGCGGAAAGGGTTGTAGACAAGTGGTAGGAATTCATCAATTTAGAAAAATGCCCAAAATAGTTGCTACTTATTTGAACTTGGTAAATCCGACAGAATATACTGGTCACTGCTTTCGTCGGTCTTCTGCAACAATATTGGTTGACTCTGGTGCCGACATAACTAGTTTAAAGAGGCATGGCGGATGGAAGTCATCAAACGTTGCTGAAGGATATATCGAAGAATCGCTTAACAATAAGGTTGAGGTGGCAAATAAAATTTTCACAGTACAAAATATTCAACAAAATGACCCTACCACCCTGCATGTTGTCCAAAATGTTTCTCATAGTTCTAAGAGTGTTCCTCCAATGTTCAATAATTGTACTAACTGTCAAATTACTGTAAATGATCTTAAAAATTCAGCAATGACTTGATGTTTTCAAAATATAAATTAATTCCTTATAAGCAATTCACAGGTCCGGAACCGTATTGTGGAATCACAAAGGATTACTAAGAGGGGAAGTCGAGAACTGGCTAGTTAGGGAACACCAACTCAAATGGAGGCTGACACAAGGACACCTCCATACTAAGAGTCTACTGAATAAGTTAGACAAGAAACTCTCGTCCACGCTGCTGAAACTGGGTGAGAGGAATTTGAAGACAGTTACCGACCTGGTGACTGGACACTGTACCCTGAGGAAGCATCTGCACAGAATGGGCAAAGTTAGTGAGCCCATGAGCAGAAAATGTGAACTCTACGATGAAACACCTTCTCACATACTCTGCTTCTGTGAGAACTTACAAGGACTCAGACGGAAGGACTTTGAAGTGGAAATAACACAACCATCACAACTACTGAAGATTCCTCCAGATAAACTGGTGGCCTATATAGAAAACACGAAGCTTCTGTAATGGAAGTAGGTAGAAAAAATGGGTAATGGTACAAAGATTCAGTCCAAGTCCCTGGGGCTGTTGAGCCCAACCCGAACGTATGAATGAATTTATTATTGGTAATACAAAATAATTAAGTATACTTTATTTATTAGTATTGTTTGTAGGTAAAACTGCGCTGCAAAAAGTGAGGTTTTTCCCAAAGCAGGTTCCAGCGTGATGGACCTTATTTTTCGCTTTTTTATTCCGTCAAATTTGCGAAAAAGATTAATTTTTTTATCAAGAGCGTAAAGTAATAATCCTCGGTATTTGTCTACTTTACGATTTGAATACAGTAATTAGCGACTGTATGGAAAGTTTTTCATTCACAATTTTCCAACATATCCTGTTCAATTCAATAACCCACCAAGTTTTGTTGAAACGGTCCTTTTCAAAATTGATATTTCAGCTCGCATCATCGGTTCCATTACGACCTTTTTGTCTATTACCTCCGCTTCTGGCAGAAACTCCAAGAATCCAGTGGAAACGAATTTATTATTTGAAATTAGGTTTCCCTTGTAGAGCCAATACAGCACTTAATAGGTAGAGTCTGGATGCAATAAAATTCAATTAAACCAAAAAATTTTCTTTTTATTCATTTTCAATTTTTTCTTGCTTTCCCTCTTCTGAACATAGTATTGAAGTAGAAAGAATACTGCGATTTGTGAAGGGTTTTAAGAGCGTATCGATATTTGAATGCGATCCTTGAGTTTCGAGCACTATTATCAGATAATCCATTGTGTTTTGACGAAAATAATGTTGCATTCATATATTTATTAAAAGTTTTATAAATGTTTTAACTTTATAGGAGAAATGCATCAGAATTGCTGAGCATTTCAAGAGATCCAAAAAGGATTGTAAAGTCCAGGAAGTCTTTGTGTAACCGCTAATAAATCAGTGACCATTGGACAGATCTAGTAGGGCTAAGATAATCGAATATTACTCCTGTGAAGCTTCAAGAAAGTGAGATCTTCGGACTGAGTGGACTGAAAGAAGTTTGCAAATTAAAAAGCTCAAGTTAGTAGAAAAGAAAGACTTGCATAGTATAAAGCCTGGATATCTAAAAATTCCTTTAAACAATGAAATTACTAGACTCTGAGACCTCCACAGGAACTAAGACATATATTTTGCGTCTTCTCGAGCAGGAATACTTCGAAGCAATGAAGCGAATAATCACTAATGAAGAAATTGAAGAAAATGTACACGTTACTAAATTTCCAAAAACAATTACATTTCTCAAACGACGGGATGTAAAGAGAGAGATAGAGATAAGCTTTATTGTTATTAGTGATGCCCACGTCATTTTGGTTACCTCCAAAGGCGCGTGTTTTAAATATACAGTGCGTCCATAAAGTAACGCATAAATTCATTATTGGCTAAATAAACAATAATATTAGAAATTCCCGAAACAGGTCAATTTTTGATTTTAATTTATTGTTTTTTCAAATTATAATGTTATTTACAGGGTGAACCATCTTCGTGTGATGACGTCATCGCCATTTTTTTTAAGTGGAACACCCCAATTTTTTTTCGATTTCCGGATTTCCCTTGATGAGTTGATTCCAAAAATGTATAACACTTTCTTTGAAATTGGTACAGGGTGGAGGAAAATAAAAAAAATTAAATTACCTACAAAATAAGAAATAAAAGAATAAACGTAATAAACACATTAAATGAAATTACGTATTTACTTACTACTACTTTAAACACCCCGTATAATTTTTAACATTGTATTTAACAGCTTAGTGATCCAAGCCCCTCGACTAAAATTTTTATTGTTTGAAATTTTTTTCTGTCATTTTTTATCATTTGCCGGTAAAAACTGTCAACAACGTTAAAGTACATTTCTGTTATTGTTAACTCTGTAAACAAGGTACGTTTATGTGAAAACTATCTACAAAGAAATTTATCATATCATAATTTTGCAACTTCTTTAACAAAATGCGGTTAACCGAAAGCGAGAGGATTGAAATATTAATGATGATTGGTATTGGCGACAGGATGCGGAGTCAACAAGAGGTATGCAGATTATTTCATGAGATGCACCCAGATCGTGAACCCATTTCACAATCTACTGTAAGCAGAATAGAGCAAAAATACAGAGAATTAGGACATGTGAGGGATGCACCAAAGCCCGGTAGAACAAAAATTAATGAAAATATTCAAGAAGACATAATTTTGTCGGCAATAGAAAATCCACACTGCACAGTGCGAGGATTATCTAGGGATTTAGGTATTGGAAAGTCTTCAGTAGCAAACATTTTTAAAAAGGTAAAATACCATCCTTATAAAGTACGACTTATCCATGAATTGTCTGATGACGATTTTGACCGAACAACTGAATTCTGCGAGTATATGATGAACCAAAATAATTTCACTGACAACGTTTTATTTTCGGACGAGGCAACGTTTTATTTGAACGGGCATGTTAATAGGCAAAACACCCGTTATTGGTCTGATGAAAATCCACACTGGATACAAGAATGCCATACGCAAAGACCACAAAAAATCAACGTACGGGCTGGTATTGTGAGAAATACAATTATTGGTCCATATTTTTTTGACGAAAATTTAACAGGAGCATTGTATCTGGATTTCCTACAAAATACAATGATTCCTGATCTGATCCAGCTTTTTCCTGATATTCAAATACCCAACAATCTAGACCGTAGAATCTGGTTTCAACAGGATGGTGCACCGCCACATTTCGCTGTAACTGTGCGCGAGGTTTTAAACAGGACCTTTCCACAACGGTGGATAGGAAGAAGGGGAACAGTGGAATGGCCCGCTAGATCCCCTGATCTCACCCCATTAGACTTATTTTTATGGGGTTATTTAAAATCTAAAGTTTATACTAACAGACCTGACAATATCCGTGATCTAAAAGACCGAATCAGGCAAGAAATGCAGAACATAACACCCGCTATGCTACAAAATGTTAAAGAAGAATGTAATGTCCGTTTCTGTCATTGTCTAGCAGTCAATGGAGAACAATTTGAAAATTTATTGTAAATTTTCTTTTGTTTCTTGTTGGTAGTAAATCACAGTAATTTCATAATTATGTAATAACAATTTTTGTATTTATTTCCACCCTGTACCAATTTGAAACAAAGTGTTATACATTTTTGGAATCAGCTCATCAAGGGAAATCCGGAAATCGAAAAAAAATTGGGGTGTTTCACTTAAAAAAAATGGAGATGACGTCATCACACGAAGATGGTTCACCCTGTAAATAACATTATAATTTGAAAAAACAGTAAATTGAAATCAAAAATTGACCTGTTTCGGGAATTTTTAATATTATTGTTTATTTAGCTAATAATGAATTTATGCGTTACTTTCTGGACGCACTGTAGAGGTTATCGCTATCCATAAACCATGATTCTTTCGAAGTAAAATTTATCGACACCTTGTAAATAAAAATAAAGTGGATCAAACTGGAATTTGAATGGAACGTCTTATAGGATTCAACATTGTATTTAATACTGACAGTTTTGGCTTTGCTTTCGTAAAAAATGAACTAACCGTCTGGCATAAGGGGGAAGAAGGGAATTTTATTCAAAACATGTCCCACAATTTTCATAAGAAAGTTTTTCACGGCAAGCAATATCTCTATTTTATCGACAGTTTACATGACATCAATCGAATGGTCGCGTTCTCATAATTTTTCATCTGGAAACACGATTATTGGACACTTAGTATGCCAAGAGAGTCACTATAGGAGTTGACTTTTCATATAGTTACGAGCTATGACCGTCGACCTGGATGATTTATGATGGCTTTGGAAAAAAAAAACCCTTCTCTCTAGTTTATTCTTTTATAAAACCAAACATTTATTAAATGATTGAAAGCAACTTATGGATCATGCGAAAACTTGAACCGATATAGTCTAGTGAACATGTCATTGTATCTTTTTTCTAAGAGTTGATACTCAATGGTGACATGTTATTCTTAGTATACATTTAAAAATAGTATATTATACACCAAGGTGGTTAAGACTATTATTATTGACCGAGCAACAAAATTATATTAAGGAATAAGGTGCGAGGTATATAATTGTCCTCACCACCATGGTGTATATACAATTATTTTCACTACTAGCCAAATTTAACACAAAAATTAAAAATAATTCACAAACGCATCACGAGAAGCACCACTGAATGAACTAGCAGACCACATTAAAGTAAGATTAGTGTGGGTGCCGGGACATAACGGTATTTTCTGGAAATGAACAAGCTGATGAACTCGCGAGAAGAAGTTCAGCAACAGCATATGTTGGACCAGAACCAGCTCTTGGGACCACAAAGAAGGTAGTCCAAGGGCAAATACAAAAATGGGTACAAAGCCAACATAGACTTCAGTGGAGGAACACTCCAAAGCAGGTACACAGTAAAACCTTTATAGGAACATGTGTGAACCAGGCCGAAGAACTACTGAATATCAGTGGGAATATAACGGGGACCTCAGCTGCAGACTTTGTGGCATGGAGACCAAGACCGTAACCCATATCTTATCTGACTGTGAGGCACTGGACTCGAGAAGATAAACAATCTTCGGAGAAGCCAATGTGCCACCTGAAGTTTATGGCACACATCCAATAGACCGATATCGTCTACTCGAAGGTACGGGGATAACGGCTTCCAAAACAAAAAAAAACGAGAAGCGTTTACCCCGTCGTCTGACTATATTATGAACGTACTCGTTATGTCATCAGTCATTTTTGGTTGAGCGCGAATTTTAAACTAATGGCTTTTTAATTCAAATATGATAGGTAATTTCACGCAGCAAATATGTTAAAGACAATCTCCTGTTTATAAAAAATTATGTAGCACAAGTTTTTGTTGAACTACTATCCCTGAATTCTCAAAATATTTGAATTTGTCCATTATTAACCTAGGTTAATGATAGAAAAAATTATTAAGCACTAATAGAGAAATTCAGCTACTCATTTGGCTGGAAGAAGCAATAATTGTCGATTTCACAGCTCGTAGTGGAAACAAAAGTCTTTTATTTATAAATATACAGGGTGTTTCAAAAAAGGTAACCCCGTCTCTAGGATAGGTAAAAGACAGAAAAATAATTGGGGTTGGCTCAGTGAAATTTTTTTCTAACGCCATCCGTTTTCAAGATAAAGGGCGTTGAAGAAAATAAAAAATTACACATTTCTTACGATTTTGCCGAAACTACTGGCACCATTGTAATGAAATTTTATACGAATATGTTTTGGAAGCTGATATATCCCATGAATTTGTTTTTATAACTAACTCTCATAGAGGGCGCTAGTTACACGATTCATACAACGTATTATTCAACATAACTTTTTTTAGGGTAGAATTATTAGTCAAAACTCCAAGTGAACATAAACATCGTTTAATTCTACACCAAAAAGGTACTCTTGGTAAAACTCGATATTATGTACCGTTTTCGGAATATTTTGATTTGAAAATTATGAAGTAATAATCGCTCCTGGTATAAACTAATGATAAAGTTCGCTTTTCTCTAAGTTTGCCATGTAAAATTGACATTTATTGATTGTTATGACAATAAGTCAACAATAAATAGAGTTTTGAAACCTTGTTATTTGTAAAATTAGATATTGTTAAACAAAATGTACTCAAATGTTGAATACACCGACATGTTATTAACTTTAGGCGAGTGTTTAGGAAACTCTAGTGCAGCTTTTACGCGTTATGCAGAAAAGTTTCCTAGAAGAAACTTACCAAGTAAAAAAACATTTAGAGCAGTTGAACGACGTTAGTAGATAGAGCTATACAGTTTCTGAGCCACTACTTCAAAAATCTCCGCTTGGTGGCGCTGAGAGTGGCGCGGCAAATTTGAATGTAGTCATTTTTAGTATTTCAATGCAGGTCGCCATTTTTAGTCCTGTTGTAAAAGCGGCAGCCATTTTTAGTCCTGTTGTATATTTAAAAATCTGAAAAAAACTTCAGTGAGATTCGATCCCACAACCTTCGCGTCTATAGCAAGGCATTCAACACATGCTGCCATAAGCTCTCATGCATATTATTAGCGAAGAATGGTATTGGTGCTGCAATGTGAACGCGGGGGCGGTGCGGAGGTAATCTACGTAATCGAGAGTATAGATATACCGGGGATGGTTGAAAGTAGCGCAATAATGCTGTCAAAAAGGCACTAACACCTAACTTCGTTACTATTGGTCCGATTTGAATGGAACAAACGGCATTATGTATGAAAAGTGATGTAATTTATATATGGAGAGTATGAGCATGCGCAATAATGCTACAATAAAGGCACTAACACCTAACTTCGTTACTATTGGTCCGATTTGAATGGAACAAACGGCATTATGTATGAAAAGTGATGTAATTTATATATGGAGAGTATGAGCATGCGCAATAATGCTGTCAAAAAGGCACTAACACCTAACTTCGTTACTATTGGTCCGATTTGAATGG
>CAJUYH010011516.1:0-10976 GCA_910591685.1 Galerucella tenella | reverse complement strand
GTATCTTGAAACTGAAGGGATCAATCGTTTGAACTGGCCTGCCCTATTTCCTGACATGAATCCCATAGAACATGCTTGGGACATGCTTGCCAGGGTAGTGGCAGCACGCAGAAATCCACCCAGGAGTGTACAAGAGCTTGTTCATGCGGCCCAAGAAGAATGGCGAAATATTCCTCAACAGAATATCAATAATTTGGTAAACAGCATGGGCAGGCGACTTCAAGCTTGCATAAATTCTAGAGGTGGAAATACTCTTTATTAAAAGTTCTCATGCAGGTTCTCACTTAACCTTTTCTTTAAAAAGAATCAATTTGTATTTAATTTATTTAATTTCTAAGAATACTTTTTATGTTTAAAGCAAGTTTATTATTGGATAATAAAATTTTTTGACAAATATACACGTTTTTTTATTGAAACTAATTATTTGATTAATCTCTGATCCATTTATGCAACACATTTTTTTTTTCGGAGATTTAGGGTGATGCAAAACTTTTGAATCTATGTGTATTTAAACGGTTCATTATTGTGATATTTTATAAATTTATCTAAAAAATTGTCTTTTTTAAAACATTTTTAATCGAAACATTTATCCTTCTTGTAGTCGATTGTAAAAGTGCAATAAGAACGTAATTCTTTGTCGAGTTTTGTAATTATATCTGGGTTAATTGCAATTGTTACGTGTTCTAATGCAGTTCTCTTTCATTTCATTCCACTTTCAGTTTAGTTCAAGGTGCCTATGCATTTGGATTTTCTCGTTGCTATTGCATCGTCGAAACGATACCGACATTCGTTTAGCGGCAGTAGTTTTGCAATACGCGAAATGACACTGCAACCTTTATAACAAATATACAAGATCTATAAAATCGAGTTTCGCTTGAAATCAGCACTTTTTTAAACTTCCGAAAGTAAAATACAAGGTGAAGACTATAAGAACTTGTTTATCTATAATAGTGCATCCTAAAAATTGCAATTACAATAGCAACAAAAATAATTGGCCCTTGGTATAGTTCGTCTCAGAGTATATCGTCTTCGCTTTTGACGGCAACAGTCAAGTAAAAAGGCAAGGGCGGGCCTGGTTATAGTTTATTGAACTTGATAGTATTTAATAGTTTCTCATTAAGGAGGAAAAAGAAAAAAGTTTGGAAAAGTGGTCTTCACATATTAAATAAAAAACAAAGGATGTATAATCAACCACACTAAAACCATCTTTGATAGCCTTTACTAAGAAAAGAAAACTCAAAACCATAAAACTTGATAGGAACGAGATTGAATGGAGACAAGAAGTCAAGTATCTAGGTTTGACTCTAGACAGTAAACTCCTGTGGAACAAACGCGAGAAGGAGATTACATACAAGGCAAAAATGGCTCTAATGGTGTGCAGGAATCTGGCAGGAAGAAACTGGGGCTGTAACCCAAAAATTCTAAGCTGGATGTACTCTGCCATAGTGAGACCAATCATCACTTACGGAGCCATTGTGTGGAGTAGTAGAACTAGCCTAATGACGACGAGGGAAAACCTCTCGAAAATTCAAAGACTAGCCTGTATATGCATTACAGGAGCAATGTGAACATGCCCAACGGCAGCCATGGAAGTGATTCTCAACCTCACCTCTCTACATATGGTGGTGGAAAGTGTTGCAGAAAGAACAAGATACAGACTAAGTATAGAGAGGGAATCATTAAAAAAAACCACCTCCTCACTTCTTAGAAATCAGACAACCTGGGACATGTCACAAGACGGTATAATGAAAAAGTATAACTGTTCAAAGAAATTCGTTACGGAATTAAGCAACAGAAAGGAATGGGATCCAAATACCATTACCAGACTTGGAAAGAATGCCATTCAACGGTACACAGACGGCTCAAAAGCAATAGAAAGAACTGGGATCAGGAACCAAACGCTCTGAAAGCTTGTGAAAAACCCCAAGTATCTTTCAAGCGGAAATCCACGCCATAAGAAAGTGCGCCCAGTTCAATATTGATAAAGGATACAGAAGACAAAGGATTATCATAATTTCGGATTGTCAGGCAGCCATTAAAGCACAGAGCTCTTGTGTAATCAGTTCCAAAATGGTATGGGAATGCCTAGACAAACTCAATGAACTAGGCGAGAACGCAATATAATCGTCACCTTACTATGGGTTCCAGGACACACTGGAATAGAAGGAAATGAAATAGCAGATGAACTAGCAAAGAGGGGGACTGAAATACCATTCTGGGGGCCTGAACCCTTTTGCGGAATCAGCCCCAATGTAATATTGGAAGAGATAGGTAAAGCCGAGAAAAAGAGAAGATCTGACCATTGGAAAGATCTAGTAGGGCTTATACAATCAAATACTCTCCTGGGTGACTACAACCTGTTGAGATCAAATGAATGCATAAGTCAAAGTAAAACTGTGCTAAGAGTTTCAACAGGGATCCTAACGGGACATTGTCGCTTGAATGGGCACCTGAAAAAGCTCAAAATAGTGGAGGAAGAAGAATGCAGATTTTGTGGCATGGAAGAAGAAACCTCCATCCACATACTTTCCAACTGCACAGCACAACAGAATCCTAGATCACAACACCTGGGAGATTACGGGATAGAAGAGGAACGTTTACCTAAGTTGAATCTTGCAGAGATCATAAAATTCCTCCGGGAAATAGGACTAAAGGAGCTACTAGTTTCTGAAACTCTCCTCAGGAACTAAGTAGAAGTAAGGGGGCACAATAGATCTTTTAGGTCTTGGTGAATGTCACCCCAAAATAGATACATACATACAAGGATGTATGATAAAAATACCAAAAGATAGATATTTGATCCTTTTTAAAATAATTTTAAATGGTCCACCACTGGCGATCTCTTCTACAGCAGCTATTGGCCCATTAATTTTATGATTGCCGGCAAAAGCGAAGACGATATACTTTGAGACAAACTATAACTGCCCTTCGCCCACATAAAGTGCACACAAAGGACTTATTTTCTACGAAGTTTCAACTCTATTCTTGGAAAGATTTTCTTCGCTCCCAACTATCCAATCACTTTAGAGTTTTAAAATATTTTTTATTATTAAATTGGAGTTAATAAGAAACTTTTAGTTCCGTATAAAATAGATAAATATTAGTAAATATTCATAGATAACAAAAGTGAGAGTAAAAATATTTTTCTTTCTTAAAACAAATTCAAATAAAAAACAAACCTACGCTATTGTTTATTCAACGTTTTCGTAATAGAAAGTGATTGATGTTTACCGCCAATCTGTCGAGTACGTCGGACTAAATATTACAGAAAGTCGTTTGTTCCAAAACAAAATAAAATGACATGGTTAAGCGCCAAAGATATTTAATTTTTAAACAGTGTGAAGCATTTAAAGCGATCTGCGTAGGTCGGTTAAATTCCACTGGGGCATAAGCGTATCGTTAGGAAATTCTTAAATTTAATTTTTTGCTGATTCGACAATATTCTTGAATATTTAACTATTAGAAATAAGTGGGAAATGGGAAACAAACAATACCAGCGTGGTTCAAACAGAACTGGCTAGTATCACAATTGCCACAAAAGAACTAACCTGAAAAGGTTAGCACTGCACCGATAGTAGACAACTAGTCCTATTGGCATTGAACAGACAACGTGTTATATCGAGGCTAGTACTAGAGTGCCAACAAGATTTGGCTAACGCCTCGGCAGATAACAATATTATCCTGAGGTGGGTTAAAGGGCACGACAGAAGTAAAGGTAATCGCATTGCCGATTCTTTAGACAGGGAAGCGGCTTGTCTAAAAAATTTAGGACCCAGTGACATCTACGGCCTAACGACTTCGACAATTGCGGAACTAGCCAAACGTTATACCCATGCTCAATCCCTTGAGAGATGGGATGGAATCAAAGGATGTAATCTTGCCAGGATCACCCTGGGCGACCCTGGGAAGCTGGCACAGAAAAAATATTTGGCGATAACCAGGAAAAATCTACGTTTGACAGTAGGATTTCTGACTAGCCACTGGACACACCTCTATGTAGGATGTGTGAACAGGAAGATGAAACTGTCAGGCATGTCTTAAGGTCGATTCAAACACATCAGTCACGTCACAGTTACGACGCCGAACTGGTACCGTTCCGTCACAGAAGCGGGTCGAAGCCTTATTGCTTGGAAACTGTACGGCAACGGATAAATGTGAACGCCGCTGGATATTTCTATTAAAGAATATTTTTTCTGTCGGATTGTTCGGTTCGGCGCCGGAACTGTGACGTGACGGGACTGATGTGTTTGAATCGATCTTTAAGGCTCGCGCGCACTAGACCGGCTCTGCCGGCAACATCCCGGACCGCTACGGACCACGAATTTATCTTTACCTTGTATTCAAACGAAACAGCGCTCACTACTCGGAAACGGACGGCAACGGCCCGATGCGCCGTCGACGGAAATCCCGGACGAGAATACTTTAGCCGGTGGTCCGTTGCGTTCCGTCGTGATGCGGTGAAGTGCGCGCTGATTTTGAAAGACGAAACGGAAAAAATCGATGACGAAAAATTTATATTTTTGTTAGCGGGTACACGGAATTGTACGATTTGTTAACAAAAATTACTAAAATCAGAAAATTAGAAAAAATACAGATTTCATGCACCCATTTAAATAATAGTCCCGAATAAACGCTCTACTCAACCACTTTGATTAGGTTAGGTTGAGTAGATTTTTCTCTAATTTAAATAAAAGCATAAAGGTCGATTCAAACACATCAGTCTCGGCACAGTTCCGGCGCCGATCCGAGACAGTTCCGGTGCCGATCCGAGACAGTTCCGTCACCGAACTTTTTTGACTGATCAGTCATGTTTGTTCATACACGGCCGAAACGAATCAGTTTATAGTTGGTGACCTAGGTCTTGACAAGATGGCAAGCTTCTCAGATGATAAATTAGCAATGATTGCCATAATTCTTGACGAAGAAGAAGAAGATCAAGTAAACCAAAGAAAAACTCGGAAATGGGTTCATGATGCCTGGAGAAAAAGGGACACCGAAGGAGAATACGCAACATTATATACAGAACTGCTGGAAGCTGATGTCAAGTTTCATCAATATTTTAGAATGTCGCAAAACTGCTAACCAAACATTATTCTTGTAACCAGTATTCATGTACTTTTTATGGGACAAATCAAACAAAACGTCATATTTTCTAACACATTCAATTAATTTTTCATCGTTCATTTTTAAAATTTTCCGTTGTTGATGCGCTGTCTTCTACTTGTACCTTCCGGCGTAGTCCCGTCAAAACTGAAAAATATCGTCGCGGAGAATACTGACTCCATCGGATCGGAGACGGATCGGAGACTGACGTCTCCGAAACTGATCGGCGCCGGACGAGTGTAGATGCCGTTGTCACATTTTAATTAAAGAATATTTTTTATGGCGGACGGTTCGGATCGGCGCCGAAACTGTGACGGCACGGGACTGAATGTGTTTGAATCGACCTTAATTTGTAGTTATCCCGTTTAGGGCAATGCGACTGACAGGCGACGGGTGGCGGACGGTGGTAAGTAGAGTAAAAAAATATCTGCGACAAGAGGCGGCGTTTTTTTGTCGCACGTATCTACAAGTGGGAACTTTCTTAAGTTGCATATTAAAACATTTATTTACTAATTTATAAAATAAAGGGGATCTCGCAGATTGGAGTCTTTGGTGGCTTGCGGCGTGTCGGCACTGTATTTAAATAGATAAAATTATTTTCATTTCGGCAAATTTTCTTTGAAACCTTCTGGAATTTCGCGGTATGGCGGTATCCTTTTGAATAAGTTAATAGAGAGTATTGAAAAAATTTCTTCTCTTGGTCTACTAGCTGAGGAAATAAAGTGGCAAATTCACTTTCAGTTTTCCTCTTTGTACAAATGTCATTTATCCATTCTCTTTTTCTTTTTTGTTTTTCCTCTTCTTCGCACAGTAAACTTATTATAATTATTTTATTTAGAGTCTCTGAATCCATGGCTAATAACCGACAAGCGGCAAAAAAAATTTACCGACTAGTGCGCGATACCCAGGTAAAATTGCCGGTCGCCGTGGCCCGTTCCGTTTCCGGCTGTTGCCGGTAAGTGCGCGCGAGCCTTTATGCGAGTGTCCGGAGTTATCGTCAATAAGAGAGTGTGTGCTCGGTTAGTCTTGGTCTGGTTGGGGCACAATAGATCTTTTAGGTCTCAGTGAATGTCACCCCAAAAATCACACATACACATAGTCTTGGCCTACACCTGCCGATATAAAGGAGATGTCTCCTAGTGACATGTCCACCCTCCTGGGAAGGACAGTATGGACGATGACCTAGGAGGACAACTTCTCTGGAGGATGTACACATGTGGCCTAAGTGCTGTGAGCCTACACTCACCCTTCCTACTCTACAGATACAGAATATGCCAAGGGCACGCGATACCTTTTTGATAATGAGTACTTAAGTCCTTCAAAAAATGTTGTGGGAGAGAAAAAAATATAATTACTGTTTCACTGGAGAGTTTCTCCAAGATGAAAAGTGGTTTCTTCTATTCTTAAACAATTTATTTGAAAAAAAAATGAGAACTCGTGCGCCAATGTCGGTCTCGTTGGTGAGTATTATTTTTAGCGAACAAAGAGTTACGCAAATCGGAGAGTGTTATTGAAATTGGAAAATGAATTAATGTGTGTGTGTGTGAGCAAGAAAGCAAAAAAAATAACGTTATTCGCGCTAGTGACTAGGAATGTTGAGTAGGTCAAGAAACCATAACAAAACCGCGCAGTTGAACAACCCAAATGGATAATAATGGGATTGCGAATTTTTGTCGATTGTTTACGAGTGATACAGTTTATAATGTTTTCCTTTTCAATACGAATCTTGATCAATAGACGTTTATTAAGTCGGTTAAAAAATGGATGTTTTTTAAACAAAAATTGGGAAAATATTCATAGTAAAAAAGTACATAAATTATTCAATAAACGAATAAAAAAAGGTAGAACGTGTCGCGGGACACACAGTAGGAACTTTAGTTCCTATTAACCAAAAATTATGTAATACATCTGACGTTATAGATAAACAATCTGCATATTCCTCGGTGGTCGAGTAGTAAGCAAACCAGACTCTCACGCGGAAGACCCGGGCTCGATTCCCCGTGAAGAAGTTTTTTTTTATTGTTAATTTTATTTTTAAATAATTATTCTGCTTGATATTAATAACGACAACAGGTAGACGTTTGAAATATTTAGCAGAATATTCATTATTATAGATAATGGTACGGTACCCTTCATGAGGGAGTCCGACTGGCAACATCTACTTATAACAGCATCGTATATTTAAAAAGGGAAACCGTATCATTATACAAATTGGACATTCAAGAACTGCACGTTTACCACAAAAAAATTAGTGGAAACATAAAATTGAATTGTTAAATTTTCAATTTGAAGTTATATTACAGTTTATAGAAATTTTTATTTTCTAGATTTTTTCTTAAGTGGGTCGTAGAAAAATATGCTGTTCGACTCGTGTGGATTGTCCATATCGCACATGAACGATTGAGCACTCCGCCTACGGCGTCGTGCTCATACTTCGTCCTCGTGCGATATGGCCATAATATCCACACTAGTTGCACAAACTACTATTTCTATCAAAATATGCCCTTTTACATTTAAAAACAAGCTGCCAAATGTCAAATCAATGTATCCATCCATTTTAAAGTTATCGAATTAAAACATTCAAGTTTTCAAAATTTCAACACCCTGTATTTCGAAAAGTAAATGTGCTAGACCCCTTAATCCTCGTATCATTTTGTCCAATTTTACGAGAGGAATCTACATGCAAACGTTGTAATTATCCTTAACGTTCGAGATGCTTATACCATTTTTTGCGCGATCGTATTGAAATAAATTCCGAATAAAATAATTTAAATTTCTTCAAAATGAACGAAATGTCAAAAGTGACAATCATACTTCTCTATCAATTTATATATTTTGCCTTTTGGTGAAATTGTTTTTATGCTATTTATTACTTTTCGACGTCTGAACGGTAAGTAAATCACTTACCGACGTGTTAAACTTAGAAACTAGTAAACACAACCTACCGTCCTGACAACCGATGCTGTAAATAAACAAAAAAGATCAATCGCGCAAAAAAAATTATGGAAATAATAGTAAAAATTTATCCGAACAAATTCAAGTAGATCACCAGCACTGCGAATACCAGCTTTGCATAGAATTTTAATATAGCATCGGTGGTTCAGTGGTAGAATGCTCGCCTTCCACGCGGGCGGCCGGGTTCGATTCCCGGCCGAAGCATATGAATCGCTTCATAAACGAGAGAGAGACTCAGGAGAGAGCACACGCACGCGCAAGCAAGGCACATAACGAACCAACGTAACATAACGTAACGGTCAGATCTTTTGCGTCGCGACCCCCGGTCACTCAAACATAACCTGACGTAAAGAACCAAAGTTCCAATAAATCTTCAACTTGGGTAAATGTCCCTCGTCTTTACAACAATCTCCTTGATGTTGTGCCCTAGGATTCTGAATTGCTGTGCAATTCTTAAGAATGGAGATGAAGGTTTCTTCTTCCATGCCACATAATCTACATTCTTCTTCCTCCATTATTCTGAGACTTTTCAGTTGCTCATTTTCCTGTTAAAAGTCTTGGTCACCCATCTGAATATTCGATTGTCTATCCCTATTAAATATTTCCAATGGTCAGATCTTCTCCTTGCTACAACCCTTATAACGATTCTAAAGTATGTATGTATTGTGGGGTGACATGAGACCTAATAGATCTTGTGTGTGAGGAGAGTCTCAGAAACTAGTAGCTCCTTTAGTTCTATTTCCCGGAGGAATTTCAGGATATCTGCAGGCTTCAACTTAGGTAAATGTTCCTCTCCCATCCAGTAATCTCCCAGGTGCTGTGCCATAGGATACTGAAGTGCTGTGCAGTTGGATGGAGGTTTCTTCTTCCAAGCCACAAAGTCTTTATTCTTATTCCTCCACTATTTTGAGCTTTTTTATGTACCCATTCAGCCGACAATGTCCCTTTAGGATCCGTGTTAAAACTCTTAGCGCAGTTTTACTTTAACTTATGCATTCATTTGATCTCAACAGGATGTAGTCACCTAGAAGAGTCTTTGATTGTATAAGTCCTACTAGATCAGATCTGCTCTTTTCACGGCTTTATCTATTTCTTCCAATATTACATTGGGGCTGATTCCGCAAAAGGGTTCAGGCACCCAGAAAGGTATTTCAGTCCCCCTCTTTGCTAGTTCATCTGCTATTTCATTTCCTGTAATTCCAGTGTGTCCTGGAATCCATAGTAAGGTGACTATATTGTTTTAGCCCAGTTCATTGAGTTTGTCTAGGCATTCCCACACCATTTTGGAACTGATTACACAAGAGCTCAGTGCTTTAATGGCTGCTTGACTTTCCGACATTATGATAATCCTTTGTCTTCTGTATTCTTCATCAATATTGAACTGGGCGCAATTTCTTATGGCGTGGATTTCCGCTTGAATGATACTTGGGGTTTTTCCTAAGCTTTCAGAGTGTTTGGTTCCTGGCCTGAACACTCCTATCCCAGTTCCTTCTATGGCTTTTGAGCCGTCTGTGTACCATAGAATGGCATCTTTTCCAAGTCTGGTAATGGTATTTGGATCCCATTCCTTCCTGTTGCTTGATTCCGTAACGAATTTCTTTGAAAAGTTATACTTTTTCATCATACCGTCTTGTGGCATGACCCAGGTTGTCTGATTCCCTCTCCACTCAGTCTGTATCTTGTTCTTTCTGCAACACTTTCCACCACCATATGTAGAGGGGTTGAGAATCAGTTCCATGGCTGCCGTTGGGCATGTTGTCATTTATACAGGCTAGTCTTTGAATTTTTGAGAGGTTTTCTCTCGTCGATTCTAAAGTAAAATGAATATGCAGTACATTGTGACGATCCTTAAAATTGACTTACAACGCGTGGGACGTTAAAAAATATCAAATTGCCATATCCGTATATCGAGTCCAAAGCAATTTCTGCCCAAGATCGCATCGTTCTCCTACGTATCTTCTTTTCAAGTAATCCATCTAAATATGTATCTTGATATTAAACGGAAAAAAAAGGACGAAACGTTGTATGCTTTGTTTACAATCGAGATCTCCATCAAGATCAGAAACAATAGCAACAAATTATTCAAAACAGACTTAATTCTCTTCAACGTCAATCTCGAATCTCTCTCTTTAGTTTCAAAAGATCCAAATGCTGACTGTCAATCTTCAACGACTACGCTCTTAAAAAGGCACAATGGATGTATTAAGCGCTCGCTAGACTGCCTACGAAGTGCATTCGAAATGTTACATACTAAAAATTCAATAAAATGATGTGGACAAAATCATAATAGGAAATCAATTATTTTCAATGTTTTTCTCCTGAAAAGGTTTTAAAAATTTTATAATTCAAATTTTGAATGATTTAAATAGTTTGCTGTTTCTGCTGTGACGTACATACCCTAAAAGAGAAGTTAGCTACATAATGGTTGACATAGAACACAATTCTGTCGTCTTCTTTTTTAAGATCGTGATGAAAGAGCAGCATGTTTATAATATCTTACTGTTAATAGATATGTAACTGTTTGTATCCAACTTAAATTTGTCCGAACGAAACTCTTCGCATGTGTTAGCAACAAAATTTTATCTGCGAGAGGGCGAAAACTTGAAAAAAAAAACCTTTTAATAAGTAAGTACAAACCAACAAGTTTCTATCACCCCTCGTATGTGGTCCCTTATAGTTTATGATCGTATATTATTTGATGTAACGCTTCAGCAACCCTTTTTGATTCGTGACGTGATAAGAACGTATCAGCAAATGGTTGAATTGGGCGAACACCCTTTCAACATTCGAAGGGTTTCGTTTTTATAGGGTTTCCAATGGTTTGTAATCAACCCATCTGATTTTTAATTTGATTTTATTTGCATATATATATCGATGAAAGCAACAATTATTGCATTGTTGATGGCTATTTGATCGAC
>CAJUYH010011515.1:0-10976 GCA_910591685.1 Galerucella tenella | reverse complement strand
TTTTAATAGTATATTATTCAACAAGCCTAATATATGCTATTATTCACCAAGGTGCGTTTATGTAGCAAGCCGCTTCTTTTTATTGAAAATTATAGCAGAATTCTTATAAATTCTTTCGAATTTTTCTGTTCTTTGTTAAAGTTCAATCATAGAAATATAATTTTAAATATTCAAATATCAGTATATCATTTTTTATTATATATTATTTATTTTTAGAAGTAATCTCTACAAAAAAGGAGGGGTTTTATTTTATGGGTTTATATCTTTTCAATTTTTTCACATGTATGATTTTATTCTAAGAAGGGGGATGCTAACGGCTAGCTCTCATAATTAATATTATAATTATTATCATTTTTATGATTACTATTATTACTATCTATCAAAATCGGAGCCAGTACGCGTTTGGAAACACCCTTAGATAAATGGTTTGAGGGCTGGCCGACTCTTAAACCATTCCCTAACGGGTGGGATGTAGTGAACCAGTTTAAACTATACTTTAATAGATAATATGTTTACCAATGATTTTATAAAAGTAGTACTCAGCATTTATGCATAGTTTTGGATGTGATGACAGGTACAATTACATTTTTATTTACAATTATAACTTGAACTTCACTGAGGTCAGTTGGGCTGACCGGAATTCAAATAAATCCTTATTGTGTTTAAACTAAGTAGAAGTAAAATCAAAGTGACAATTAAATAAGTGTCTTCTTCGAACACTTACACAACCCTTACAAATGGTTAAATTGTTTTTTTTTAAATTAATTAATGTATTCGCGTCGGTATGTCACACCGGAGAAGTATGGCATTGCGCTACCACCTTCTTATTTTTTTATAGACTATCGGAAAATACAAGAATTTTTGTGAAACAAATCGGTCGACTTTCGTTATTTATCCGACCCGTTCGAATAACGCCCACACGATTCGGCCGCCACTGCCAGCGCTATGACCATCATTTTTATTTTTGTGATTACGTAACCAACCGCCATGCTGGTACCATGCTTGAATTGTGTGAATTGTGTATTTTTTCTTATCTATATTTACAAGATTCGTAAAATAATTTCAATTTCTCGTTAATCTAATTTTGAAAAAAACAAAACGGATTAGCCAGAATAATGAATAGTTTTGAAAATTGATTTCTAAACGGAAATCTAATGGAAGTACCTATAATAAAACATAGTTTACAAATTATTTTTTGACGGCATATACATTTGAAGCTTGTTCAAATAAACGTCTATTGATAAATAAAAAAATTTAATATAATAAAAGAGACGATTCATACATTTGCAAATTATTTTTTGGTTATGGAATCTAGCGATTTTTACATCCACTAGTTGTTCTTCGGGGAACTTTTCCGGCCCAGGAACTTAACTTAGGACATAAACTGTGTCCAGGATCTCACTTTGGACCAGAAACTGTGAACAGGATCTTACTTTGGACTAAAAACTGTGAACAGGATCTTTGCATAGCACAGGAACTTTATTTATGACAGGAACTGTGTCGAGGATCTTCTAACTATTATGTTTCGGTTTGTTTTTTCATATTTATCTTTTCAAAAATTATATATTTCTGGTATTTTTAATTATAAATAGTTTATTCAGATTTATAATATATTTATATTTGTTTCTTTCACATATCTTTTATTGATTACAATTTAATAATTTTTTATTCAATTCTGTTGTATCTTGAACTTCTTTAACATAATTACTTTATTATGACAATTATATAAATGTTTTTTACTTGTATTTAAATATTTTGAATACTTAATTTCAATTCAATAGGTACGATTAATTGTGCACGTTAGCGACATGTCATAGGTATACTTTGGCAAGTTTATCTGAAACCGTGAAAGGAATGCAGTCGAAAACGTTCGACATTGCCACGTTTAACTATAAAAAAATAGAAGAACTGATTATGTAGTGATAATAATTATAAATGGGTCATTTTATTATTAACAATATTAAAAATATGATTGAACGTTAATTTCATAATGTGCTTGTTTCCTTGGATTTATTCTATTAACATTATTTTCCAATTTATGAATATTAAAAGAGAACACTTTTCCAAATTTGTTATGGGATTCTTAAAGCTCTGGCAATGTTGTACGAAAACCATAATGACCACACCCTCCGATTACATAATTGGTGATTTTTATCGACCAGGTTACTTCTTATTGGAAAGCGCGTGCGTATGTTCTTCCCTCTCACTTTGTCAATTGACTGATATTGATTTATTCAGTGGTGTTCGTATTGTCAGTTACCTTTGTAATTTCAGTTTTACTTGGTAAAATAGGTACCGTACGCCATTTGTACGTTTGACAGATATACGCCATGTTTTTCCTCGCCTCTTACCGACGCCCCGTAGCTACAGATAAACTTGCCAAACACTGCAGTTTTATATATTCGTGCTTTATACTTCAAAATACACGTAAAAATGTCGGTATGGCCGTGGTGCCTTTTACACACTCAACCTATAAATATGTGACAACTTTGGAAGCCAATATCTGATGATGACATCACATAGGAATGGCGCTTTTAGAACTTTGTTCACATCAAAATGAACAAAGAAGACACATTTCCATTGCTAAAAATGACATGTTTGCTCCATTATGGCGGCCACTTGGCGACGCCTCAGGGGTATAGTGTTTTGAAATCCTTGTTCTAGAGTTGATTATTAACAAAGATCACGAAATAACATCGCGGGGATCATTATCCATAGCTACAGTAGAAAAATTACACAATTCGAACAGTATATAGATCTGAAGTGATGCCATAATGGTATGGCATATAGAGTTCGCAGACTTTGTCAACATAAAATAAGAATTAAAGTGGAGCCTATGATCCAGGGGCATGGATATGAATTACACGTTTGAAAATTCACCCACTCCCATAAAACCTACACTTTAGGGGTGCCATGCTGGGGATTCAAAGTGGGGAATAACGTTGTCTATCAGCGCTGGAGATTCAACGTGGGGAATAACGTTGTCTATCAGCACCCAAATCCTCGGCGTGGGGCCTACGATACATACCAAAGCCCTCTCGGCCTCAGGCCTATGTGGAAATTGTTAATGCTTCATAAGTTTCACTCCTATCAAATACAAATTAATCATGAATTGGTCGTTGACAATCCAGACCGAAGATCAAACTCAGTGATTCAGAAGCCGGTCCTGTCCTGAACTATAAATTTTGGCGAATGCGACCTTTCTAGAGGATTTCATAACAGAGTAATGCAATGGTGTATTCCCGACTGTTCTGGAAGCTCCGCATGTATGTATGTATGTGTGTTTTTTGGGTGACATTCACTGAGACCTAAAAGATCTATTGTGCCCCCTTACTTCTACTCAGTTTCTGAGGAGAGTCTCAGAAACTAATAGTTCCTTTAGTCCTATTTCCCGGAGGAATTTCAGGATGTCTGCAGGCTTCAACTTAGGCAAATGTTCCTCTTCTATCCAATAATCTCCCAGGTGCTGTGCTCTAGGATTCTGAAGTGCTGTGCAGTTGGAAAGTATGTGGATGGAGGTTTCTTCTTCCATTCCACAAAATCTGCATTCTTCTTCCTCCACTATTTTGAGCTTTTTCAGGTGCCCATTCAGGCGACAATGTCCCGTTAGGATCCCTGTTAAAACTCTTAGCGCAGTTTTACTTTGACTTATGCATTCTTTTGATTTCAACAGGTTGTAGTCACCCAGAAGAGTATTTGATTGTATAAGCCCTACTAGATCTTTCCAATGGTCAGATCTTCTCTTTTTCTCGGCTTTACTTATTTCTTCCAATATTACATTGGGGCTGATTCCGCAAAAGGGTTCAGGCCCCCAGAAAGGCATTTCAGTCCCCCTCTTTGCTAGTTCATCTGCTATTTCATTTCCTTCTATTCCAGTTTGTCCTGGAATCCATAGTAAGGTGACTATGTTGTTCTCGCCTAGTTCATTGAGTTTGTCTAGGCATTCCCACACAATTTTGGAACTGACTACACAAGAGCTCAGTGCCTTAATGGCTGCTTGACTATCCGACATTATGATAATCCTTTGTCTTCTGTATCCTTTATCAATATTGAACTGGGCGCACTTTTTTATGGCGTGGATTTCCGCTTGAAAGATACTTGGGGTTTTTCCCAAGCTTTCAGAGTGTTTGGTTCCTGGCCCGAACACTCCTATCCCAGTTCCTTCTATTGCTTTTGAGCCGTCTGTGTACCATTGAATGGCATTCTTTCCAAGTCTGGTGATGGTATTTGGATCCCATTCCTTCTTGTTGCTCATTTCCGTAACGAATTTCTTTGAAAAGTTATACTTTTTCATCATACCGTCTTGTGGCATGTCCCGGGTTGTCTGATATGTAAGAAGTGAGGAGGTGGTTTTTTTTAATGATTCCCTCTCTACTTAGTCTGTATCTTGTTCTTTCTGCAACGCTTTCCACCACCATATGTAGAGGGGTGAGGTTGAGAATCACTTCCATGGCTGCCGTTGGACATGTTCTCATTGCTCCCGTAATGCATATACAGGCTAGTCTTTGAATTTTGGAGAGGTTTTCTCTCGTCGTCAATAGGCTAGTTCTACTACTCCACGCAATGGCTCCATAAGTGATGATTGGTCTCACTATGGCAGTGTACATCCAGCTTAGGATTTTTGGGTTACAGCCCCAGTTTCTTCCTGCCAGATTTCTGCACACCATTATAGCCATTTTTGCCTTGTATGTAATCTCCTTTTCGTGTTTGTTCCACAGGAGTTTACTGTCTAGAGTTAAACCTAGATACTTGACTTCTTGTCTCCATTCAATCTCGTTCCCATCAAGTTTTATGGTTTTGAGGTTTGAGTTTTGAGGTTTGAGTTTTCTTTTCTTAGTGAAGGCTATCAGGATGGTTTTAGTGGGGTTGATGCTAAGTCCCACTTGCCTACACCAGCTATTTGTATAGTTAAGACCCTTTTGTACAATATCGCAAAGGGTGTTTTCGAATTTCCCCCTGGCTGTTATGACAATATCGTCGGCATATCCTTGGCAGGATATTCCGAGATCCGACTAACCACACAGAAGTTCGTGAACCGTCAGACTCCACATTAATGGGGATTCTACTCCTCCCTGTGGGCATCGTCTAGTAATGCAGATGGAGACAATTTCTTTGCAAGTCCTCGTCTTTGCTATTCTTGTGGTGAGCAGTTCCGACAGCCATTTGGATGTTGTGCTGTCTAAACCTCTTCTGTTCAGTGCTCTTCTGACTGCCTCATGTGGAGTATTGTCAAAAGCTCCTTCTATGTCCAAGCTCCGCATACACAGAGGTGGTAAATTCAAGAAGGGTCTAGAGTTGCGAAGCACTATAGATACGCGGGTTTTTGAGGTCGAACAGTTTTCAGTATACAGTGAATCGGTCAACAGTTTCAGTATGCAGTGAGTAAACAGATAGTGAATTAGTGAATATAAATAGTGCAATATTAATGTGTTAAAGATAAAATAGGACAATTATTATACCGAGTGTAGATAAAAAGTTAATTATAGTGTGTAATTGTTTCTTCAATAAACCAATAGTAATTAGCCATAGTGAGCGTATCCCACGGTGAAAACTGTTTAAATGAATAAGAAAAACATTATAATATGTTAGAATTCGTTATGGCGTTAGGCTGCAGAGCGACATACTATCGGCAGTCGGATAGAAAACATTTTCAAGTCTATTTCCGAAATAAAAAATATCGACCCACATATCGCTTTTGTTCTCATTTCCAGGTTACTGTTATATCGAATTTAAAAAAAGGAGGCATGGATTTATAAACACCGACTGTAAACATTATATATAAGAAGAAAATGGACAACAAATTATGTGGTTTAAGTAAAATGACTCGGTATATCATGTTATTCATTAAAATGACAAATGAAAGTTTGCCAAAAAATCTCAGAATTCAAGACTAAATATTTACATTAGTATAAGCGCAATTTACGATCGGCCAATACGATTTCATTGAATTTATGAATGGAATTGATGGCCTAAATTAAGCACACAATAATGGGTGTTCGCTTGCCAGGGAACTCGATGAGGAATCTTTCTAGGAATTTTAGTCGGCTGAATCAGAATTAATTATTTGGAATGAAATCGTATAATTATGTATTGATAACAAAAAAAATGATGCTTGCTAATAATTTGAGCATATTATAATACTGATTGTTCTTGTAAATTATTTTTTTAATTGACCTTGGATTGATAATGATTAAAAGCAATAACAACGCCTTATTTACACAGTGGAAGAGACTGATTTAATAATACAGTGTGTTTATAAAGTCACGTATACATAAATTATTAGCTAAATAAACAGTGATATGGAAAAATTTCGGAGCCAGTCCGTTTTTTTTATTTAATCTATTTTTTTGAAGAATAATCTATACAGAGTTAATGGCCTTTGAGTTTTTTTCAATGGAACATTCTCTTTTATTTCAATTTGCGAATTTCCCTTGTGATTCCAGAAATTTATCAAAAGCTGATTCACATTGATACAGGAAGAACAAAAATGCAAAAGTTGTTTGTTATTTTAACATTACCAAGGTTCGTTCGAATAAACAATAATGGATGCGTTTCGTATTAATTTCATATTTGTCTTTGCTCATGCGCATATACGCGGAAATCTATTGGAACAGCTAATTTGTAGTACTAGTGGAGTTATAAACAGCGCAGCAAAAAAGGCAACACTTGTGAAGATGCGCACTCAGCTCAGGCTGAGATTTGTTTACCATTTAGGTATTTATTTAGACAGAGGGACCCAATGCAAATTGCTGTTGAAAAAACATGGATTACCTACTCAAGTAAGAATGTGCTGTCTCCATAACTCATGATTTTCTAATCTGCTCCGGAGCACCTTACGATATGATATGATATGTAAAATATGTTTAGTTGGATGGATAAGCGCGTGGTTTTGAACATATCAGAATACACCAAGTTCCTGTGCACTTGCGCCATAATCACAGTTCTTGACAAATGCACAAACTCTTGCGACGGTTTCCCAACCGTATAGTCCGGGAAAGTAAGGTCGCAAAATCTGTTCAGCATCAAAAGTTTTCCATCGCTGATTTATCATTTTTAAATGAAAATATATCGACCCAGCATCACTCTCTTAGATTGTCTAATAATTTCCGCTGGAGCTTGCGCCGCAGCTTGCAAGCACAGCTCGGACTACCTAAAATTCAAGTGATTTATGCTTATATCATTTCTGGATGTGTTCTTACAAAAAAATCGTGGAGATGAAAATTGTAGCAAATCGTACGCTCTTGAAGGTGACGTAAATAGTTTTTCCAAAAAAAAATTTCCGATGTAAAATTTTCCAAAAATGGAAAAAAATTTCGAAAATCATATTTTTGGCTGGTAATTATAAATAAAATATTAATAGCGAGGTCAAGACATAGATAAACATAGAGGGCGAACTTACGTTTTTTCAGATTAGCAAAATTCAAAATGGCGGCTGCTCAAATTGGAAACAAATTTTTTTTTTCAATCGCGTTTAAATTTATGAACATCAATGATATCAAGAAGCGGTTGGTTGCAATCGATAGAGTGAAAGTTATATTTATATAAATAACATAAAGAAAAAAATTTCCCAAAAATTTTTTACATAATTTTTTAGAACATTTACCGAAAAAAAGAAAATTTACATCTAGTTTTTTCTTATTTTGGCGTTGAAAAATTTGTTAAAAATATCTTTTCACGTTATAAATATGTTTGTTTTTGAAAGACGAGTATTTGGAAAAAAACATTTTTCAGATGCGACTTTTACAAGCTGAGATAAACAAATTCAAAGTCTGCTGGATACTGTCATAATGTTAAAAAATTTCAAATTTTGATCACTTCGCTAGGTTGTGGAATCCCAACTCAACTTGAACACAATTTTTTCATTTTCCTACCGTCAATTGGTCCATTCAAAAGAGAACAGTAATCCTAGCTCGTTCGGCCAAACGGTGCGGCGGCAGCTGCTTGGCGTAGTGGTGGGGGGTCAGCGCTCATTCTCTTCGAACGCCCAAAAGACCCTTACTAACTTGGAAATTAATTTATAAATATGGCCTCGCACCGGAAATGACTGACGACGTACTTGTACCAGTGGCGGATTAGGCTTATTGCCGCCCTAGGCCCTGTCTGATACGCCGCCCTTTTAGATCAACAAAATTCTATATATATTTTGATTCACAATTGTTATTAAAATATAGCTTTTATTTTTTACACGACTCATAATGAGAAGCATTAGAGAGTGCTCTATTTTTTATTCAAATATAATTATTAAATACAAATTTTTTTTATTAAACTCTAACTAGCATAACAAATAATAATAAGCATTTTTTTCAAATTATAATGTATTGCTCAATCTGTAAATCTCTTCTTCCTGGCTTTTGCCCGAGCAAAATCAACAACTATGTCATCGTAATCAATTTCTTGAACTAGTTGAGCTTCAATAGACAGTAATGCCGAAGCATTAAGTCTGTCTTGGCCCATACTTGCGCGTAAATAAGATTTAACCCTTTTCAAGGTGGAAAAAGATCTTTCTCCTGAACAGTCGGTAGCAGGAATACTCAAAAAATACGCAGAGCAATGTCTACATTCGGATAAACATCTCGAAGTTATCGAGAATGCAATACATTGTATATTTCTTGTGCGAAGCGTACATCTTCCGTATTTGCTAGGGAATCTTTGAGCTGACATTGTAAATGAATACATTCATTCCCTAATGTTTCTTCCAAATCATTAGGATACTTTTTAACTAATTAAAATGATTAATTAATTAAAATAAAAGATTTTTTTTTTCGATTAAGATAAAAATTAAATTTTCTTTTTTCCGCCTTATTTTCATTAAAAAAAAAATTTGATATGGAATAAATATGATTTAAATTGCGATATCTTTTAAACGCGTCGTTCAATTTTGATCCGGTTGGCGGCATTCTACACAGTTTTTTGAGCAGAAAAAAACATATGTGAAGCTTAAAATCGATTGGTTCAGAAAAGTTATTTCATGAGATCGGAAAAAAATTTTTTTTTCAATTTTTATTTTTTGAATATCTTTGAAACCGCTCGACCGATTTACTCAAAAAAACAATCAGATCTAAGTCTTGGTGAATCCATTAGAACACCGTGTCAAGGGTCTCAATCGGTTGATTCGTTCTTGAGATATCGTACGACAAAAATTTTGTTTACAACGCTGAAACTACTCAGAATATCTTCCTAGGACCTCAAAACGTGAAGATCCGATGAGAACAAGATTTTTGAAAATCGAGGTGAAAACAATAACTTCTCTTTTTTTTGAAATCTTCGATTTTCAAAGAAAAAGCGGGAAGTTAAAAACCAATAAGTGATTTCAAATGCTTTATATATGTAAGAGTAATCTCATCAAAGATACAAAAGTGAAAAGTCGTTTAGTACCTAATTCGCAAAGAAGCTTATCAATTCGATTGTTTCTTTTTAATTCGATAATAATTAGACTATAATTGATTCCATCAAAATATTATTAATGCACCCTCCAAATTGAAAAGTCAATAAAAAAATGAAGTATTTTATAGTCCATAGAAAATTTTTAATAAATTCAAAAAAAAACAGAGCCAATTTAAAAATAAATTTTTGGTATATTTCTTCGGCTCTTAAATTTTAACGTTCTGAAAATTTTGCCGCCCCCCAAATCGTGCCGCCCTAGGCCCGGGCCTCACAGGCCTATGCGTTAATCCATCACTGACTTGTACCCAACGAATTATTGAAAATTATTTCGTGTTCTTGTACCACAGGGTTCTCTACTACCAGGGTGTGGTTGTAAAAAACTTGGCATACATTGTACGATATTATGTAAAAATTGCGAAGGCAAAAACTGTTGTAACATCGAAATTGTAAGTACGGTATTGGACAATGACGAGGATGATAATGAATCTCTGAGTGATGAGCCAAATTTTGATATGAGTCAATTAGTTGATTGTGAACTTGCAATTGATAGTAGCAATAATATCGATGAGGATTTATTTGCTAATGATAATGAGGAGGAAAATTGTACAGAGCCACTTCCTCAGAGACCAAAAAGAGCGAAAATTTGTAGAAAATAGATGTAAATTTGTAAATAAATATTCTTAGTATCTATGTTTCGAATTATATATAATTTATTAAATAAATGGATTTATAGATATAAATTATAAATATCATCGTACCTTATTTCTAGCAATATGTAATCATATTAATAATAACCATACTATAAATGCACAATTTTCACAAAGAAAACCAAAATAAAACTTTAAGCTTCGTTGAACTGCGAACGAGCGAGCTAGGATTACTGTTCTCTTTTGAATGGATCAATTGACGGTAGAAAAATGAAAAATTGTGTTTAGGATGAGTTGGGATTCAACAACCTAGCGAAGTGATCAAAATTTGAAATTTTCAATTAACATTATGACAGTATCTAGCAGACTTTGAATTTGTTTATCTCAGCTGGTAAAAGTCGCATCTGAAAAATGTTTTTTTCAAAATACTCGTCTTTCAAAAACAAACATATTTATAACGTGAAAAGATATTTTTAACAAATTTTTAAACGCCAAAATGAGAAAAAACTAGATGGAAAATGTTTTTTTTGTTTCCAATTTGAGCAGCCGCCATTTTGAATTTTGCTAATCTGAAAAAACGTAAGTTCGCCCTCTATGTTTATCTATGTTTTGACTTCGATATTAATATTTTATTTATAATTACCAGCCAAAAATATGATTTTCGAAATTTTTTTCCATTTTTGGAAAATTTAACATCGGAAAAAAATTTTTTGGGAAAAACTATTCACGTCACCTTCAAGGGCATACGATTTGCTGCAATTTTCATCTCTGCGATTTTTTTGTAAGAACACATCCAGAAATGATATGAGCATAAATCACTTGAATTTTAGGTAGTCCGAGCTGTGCTTGCAATCTGCGTCGCAAGCTCCAGCGGAAATTATTAGACAATCTAAGAGAGTGATTGAGTTAACTGTATAAACCCTCACTTCGTGGAATCTACTCATC
>CAJUYH010011514.1:0-10976 GCA_910591685.1 Galerucella tenella | reverse complement strand
GAGTAGATTCCACGAAGTGAGGGTTTATACAGTTAACTCAATTAATAGGAATATCACTCGTCACATTTTTAATAAACTGTGCAGTGTTATACATGTACCCAAATCTAGCTCTGGATTCTAGCTGACGCCACATGTGTTCTATAGGGTTGAATATGCTAAAATATGGGGGAAGCTGTGATGCTTGTGGTCCATATTTTTTGGATATTGAACGATGCTAAAAATTGTAAGGTTTTTTGTACGCTTCTTCAAAACTTAGGTTATTTTTCTAACAATTATTCATGAATTTCCCTTTTACTGCCGTTGTTATTTGGTAGGTACTTAATTTAATTGAGGTTATAATAAGTTGCATTGATTTTTTATACAATAGGGTTGGTATAATTTGTTTTTGGTATAGGAAATATATATCGTTCTTCGGATTATATCCTTTTGCGTTCACTCCGTTTTTTTTTTCGTTTATGCATTGGTTTATTGGTAATCTTTTACTCTGCATATTGGGGTTTTCGGTTATACCTTCTATAACCTCGATGTTTCAATGATTAAAACACACTTATCACAATTCACTTCGCATCCTGTTTTAATTGCACTTTTTGCACTAGGATGCCACACACTTAGTTTTAAACACAAGATTACTTTCGGAGTGAAATGTTTATAACAAATTAAATTTTAGTCAATATTTAACATGATTATCCCGAAATCCCCACTATCTACTTAATTTAATAAATATAACAAATATATTCATTGGAACTACTTACAAGGGTACGTTATTTGCATTATAAAACACATTCACATATATACCTCAATCCTCTTAATATCTGCGTTTCCGTTCACATCTTCAACAAAACTGGGTCAAGTTATTGTTTCAAAATAAACTCTTGTAGTTCTATTTAATTCTTTATTTCATTTCACCAACCATAATTAAATCTGTAAGTGTTAAAGTGAAACCAGTACGATTATACCTACAAATTGTGGCTAGGAAGAAGAAAAATGGTAGTTTTGTATTTAAAAATAAATATTAACTATTGCGAAGTGCGAGAGAAGAATTTCTGTCAATTTATATTCATAAAAAATGTTACCACAATATTTCCAAGGGACGATCAGTAAAACAAATTGTTAGTAATTGATTCTTAAATCATAGAAAGCAAAGTTATAGTTGATACAAGAAAAAATAAACCACAGTAACCTCAGAACTAATTGTCAGTTTTCTGTGGTTGGAATGTCATGCATGATGTTTTGGCACGTTTCATGACGTGATGGTTTTTATTTTCAAGAAATCATATGGTTTGGTAAACAGTGTAGTAAGAAGCATAAGGAGACTTATCTCAATCGTTTTTTTGAGATTCGAGGTCAACTGTAGTGTTCGGAGTACCATTAAACAAATGGAAGTGATACGCCTGTAGATTATGAATGCTTTATTATTCTAATACTCTCTGATTCATAAAAATAGACTAAAGGGAAGTAAACAGACGCATTATCCTATTCCAACACAAACAAGCTTATCTATTTATTTTGCTGAATTCCACAGTTGTGGCCATGTCGTATTGTTTAAATCTTATAATCGTCAAATGACTTGAATTTTATTGTGGCTCCTCCATATGTTGCTTGATAACTAATATGATATTATGATAAATGTATGAAATGTATGTATTAAATCTTTGATAATGTACAAAATTTCATACATTCATAAGTGAATATTTATGAACATGATGTCACTTTGAAGGTTTCTGTAACTCTGCTTTTTTTAGTAAATGTGACAAAATGACACAACCGCTTCTATTGAATATTTACATTTTTTGACAGCTGTTTATTTTGATATTAACTGAATATACCTATGAGGTTCGTTCCAATCACCAGTATTACCACAGTGATATTACTAATACACATGCGCAGTTGAAAAAAATCGTTTCAACCACCTGTAATTACTGGTTCAGAACTCTCGATTACTATCAGTTCTCTGTTCCATCCCGTTTGTGAACCAGTAAATTACCGTTCAAACGATTCTTTGCGCAGTGGCAACACTTTTATCTTAAACTGTCAAATTTGTTTTTTATGGAAAGTGTAAAGGATATGAAAGTGAGTTTTTAGTTTTTGAACTGTTTTGAAAATAGTGTGTACCGGTTTTTTACTGACTGTCTATTTGTGTAGCCGTTGATAAAATGGAAAAGGGAATGATGGAGTCCAAAACCACTTTATATTCTGCTGAATTGTTCCTTCCTATGAATTGAAAAATGATCAAAATAGAACATACATATAATTTTCCATTCACCTACATAATTAGCAAGTTTACAAAGCTTGTATAGGGTCATTCGATCATCTAGTCTGTTTAATGATCGAAGAAATTATCCCAAGCATCTGGATATCAGGTAATTGAATTGCAAAATTCCAGTATTTCCACTTTTACCTTTAATTGTGGAAAATTAAAAGAAAGTACTGAGTTACAGTTTTCACGGTTAAATTCAAGTAAATATCGTGTACTGAAAATTTTTGAAAAACAATTCAACATCATATTGTGACATAGATTTAATAGTTGAGTAACTATCAGATGCGTGTAACTTAATAATAATGGATTACGAACGAAGACATTGTTTCTTGAAAATTTCTTTTCAGTGTTGTAAATGTACTTACCTACACAGTTAGTTTCATCAATTATAACCAATAAAAAAATCACTCAGCGAAAAATGTTGTCGCTGTTTTAGTTTCGTTGGTATGTTTAATTAGTGTGAATAGATATAGAGGTCATTTGTTACAGTGAGTTAATTAACTTATTCATCAAACAGTAAATATGGACCGCTTATAAAAAAAATAACATAATTTAGAATTGATCATTTTTTAATAGAAAGGGAACACTAAAAAATTAGTAACGAATGTTAGAAGCTACAAAGTAGTAGAAGCAGATAGTGAACATATTCTGGTAAGAGCAAAGATGCGACAAAAAGTGCCCAACATCAATGAAGAAAACAATAAGACAGCAGCATATAATCTGGAAAAGCTGAAGAGCACAGAGATAACTATACGCATGGAACAGGAACCAAAGGAAATATTAAATAGGAAGCCACAACGTAATGAAATGCAGGTGGGGAAATATTGAAAAGGCACTAAAGGAAGTAACAGGAACGGTAATAGAGTATGTTAAATGAAAATGTAGGAACAGCTAGTTTGACGCAGGGTGTAGAAAAGTACCAATAGACAAAAATAAATTCCGACTGAAAATGATGAGTATTTCAACCGAAGAGAACAAGCTGGAACATGAAAAAGTGAGAAGAAAAGCGAATCAAATGTGTAGGAAGAAGAAGCGGGAACGGAAAAATGAGGATTCAAACAAATTTGAAAAAACATGCAAAAAGGAGTCTACAAATCTATTGAAATTTCTTCAGCTAGGAATATTATTTGTCGTATTATTTGCAGATATTCTCAACGTTATTTCATTGATAAGATGCAATTAAATTGTCTGATCTAATTATAATCTAATTATATACCGACAATGACCTTTTCTAGTTGAAAGAATCATTAATTTGTGAGTTACTTGCAATAGAAGAAGAATAATAGTGTGTGTTTTGTATGTGTCACGAAGTTCACGATTACAAGACCAGCTTTAATGGTCAATAGATAGTAGATTGTGAGTTCTGTGTGAATCTACGGCTGAAATTCGATTTCCTTGACACAAATTATGCATGAGAAGAATGGATTGTTTATATTTCTAAGTCTCACGATGGACAGATACGCTCAAGTGGATGTTAATAACCATGATAATTCGGATAACAGGAAGTGCGCCTCTGTTGGTCATTATTTATACAGGAGGAAACATTAGGAAGATTATGGAGAAGCTAATAATAATAATGATGTACTTTATATACAGTATGACCCATTTTGTTTGGAAGCACCCCTGTAAAATCCGCATTTCTCAACCGATTTTGATTTAATTTTTTTTTGTTAGATTGAATATCAAAAACAGTATTTGGGAACAAATTTTCATAGCTTAATTACTATCCCTCTATGTTAACTTTTCTCTTCCAAAAAAGACAAAGGTACTTTAGACATTTTTTTCTCAAATATAACTATACCACTGGATTCAGAATCTTCACAAATGTAAACTAGCAGAATGTTATAAAAACATTTTTATTACCGACAAAGTTATTATTATATAATCTTAAATCCCTTCTACCACTTAATGGTGTAGGTTGTGTTGCAGCTATTCTTTCGTCACGAATTTTTTCCACTCTTTCCTATTTTGAGCTAAGTCCTTCGCTTCTATCCAGCTTCTTCCTCTTTTATCCAGTAATCCAGCTATTACCTTATCCCAAGTTTTTCTTGGTCTGGCCCTTTTTTTTATTTTTTTCAGTTTGCTTTCCATATTCTCTTTACTGGTCTTCGTTCATCCATACGTTGTAAATGTCCCCACCATTGTAGTTGTCTTTCTTCTACAAATTCTAAGGTTGATTGTATACCCAGGTCTTTTCTGATATCTATGTTTTTCATTCTATCCTCTTTTGTTACACCTCTCACTCTTCTCAAATATTTCATATCTGTCTCTGTGTATTTTACTTTTTTGTTCTCCTGTTAACACCCATGTTTCACATCCATATGTAAGTATTGGTCGATATATTGTTTTGAATACTTTTAATTTCGTTTCTTTAGATATTTCTTTCTTGTTGATAAATTTTGTATTCATGGCATAGTATAGTTTGTTAGTTTTAACTATTCTATTATTAATATCTGCTTCCTGTGTTCCGTTTTCGTCTACTATTGTTCCAAGGTACTGAAAATGTTCAGCTTGCTCTATTTTGTCTGTATCTATTCTTACATTTATCTCCTCTTTGTCGTCTCCAATTACCATAACTTTTGTCTTGTTTTTGTTTATTCTCATGCCCATGTCCATTATTGCTGCATTCCACACATTTATGTTTTCTTGTAGCTCTCTTTCATTTTTTGCTATTAATATGATATCGTCTGCAAATGCTCCTTCACTGATGTTTACCCTGCACAATTATAAATGTCCCACACATATTTTTTTACTTAGTTTTGTGCATTTCTTTATGATCTCATCCATGTAGATAATAAATAACAAAGGGCTTAGGCTCCCTCCCTGTCTTAGTCCCATATTTGTAGTGAAATTTTCTGACATATTGTTATTTCTTATGACTGCGTTCTCATTTTTCTCATAGATGTTCTGTATTATTCTTATTATTTTTGTGTTCAATCCCCTTTCTGCTAATATTTTCCACATTTTCTCTCTAGGTACTCTATCAAAGGCTTTTTTTAGATCCAGGAAAGCCACGAATAATTTCTTTTTTTCCTGTACCGCTTTTTCTGTCAACTGTTTGATAGTAAATATGTGGTCTTGGGTACTCCTACCACTTCTAAATCCACTCTGTGACTCCTCTAGTGTATTTTCTATTGTCGATCTGATTCTTTTCTCCAGTAGGTATCTTCTCCAACATTTTCATCGTGGTGCTAATTAATGTTATTCCACGATAGTTATTGCAGTCTTTCACATCACCTTTCTTGAAAATTGGTACAATTAGTGCTTTTTGCCAGTCTCTTGGTAGCGTTTCTTCTTCTATTATTTGATTAAAAATTTGTAACATCATATCTTTCCCTTTTACCGACAAAGGTATTACAACATGAATTTGGAAAAAGTGGTATTTTCAGTAATATTTTACGTAGAGTGTAGACAAATTTGAAAAATGGCAACATGGTAAACAAAAACTAGGACTCAAACATATTGCAGAGCAGAAATTCGAAGCCGATAACTCAACCCGGTCTTACAAAATTTTGGTAGTTTACATTGGTGATGATTCTGGATCCAGTGGTATAGTCATATTTGAGAAAAAAAATGCCTAATGTACTTTTGTCTTTTTTGGCAAAGAAAAATTAACATGGAGTGCCTTGAAACAAGTAATTAAGCTATGAAAATTTGTGCCAGAATACTGTTTTTGATACTGAGTCTAACAAAAAAAATTAAAACAAAATCGGTTGAAAATGCGGATTTTACGGGGGTGCTCCCAAACAAAATGGGTCACACTGTATAAAAATTGTACCTCACTCACGAAGAAATGAACACAAAAAGTATATTGAAGATGGGAGCTCTTTCCTATAACAAACTGTCCCCAAAACGTATACGGAGGACGTGCCACCAAGATGTGCCGTATGTACTGGGGACGTCCAGATTTGGTACGATCGACGTTCTAAATACTTGAAAAGGTCCAGGACGTTCAGACTTGAATTGAACCTAAAATCTACATCAAGGATATGATTTACTGGGAATGGACCTTAAACATTTGACAATTTTGAGCTTTTTCATTAGAGAGGGACCAGAATTTGAGAAAACTCAATTGTACTGCTCTAAAAATGATTATGGAAATATCCCTCAGTTCTTGTGTAATCTAAAATGAAGAACAATCTTCAAGAAATTGCATATATCAAATATCTTGTGAATGCGACAAATTCTATTTAGGTGAAACATCTAGACCATTAAAAGTCCGAATAAGTGAACATAAGAAATATATCAAAGATAGGGAGTTCTTTAAGTCAGGTATTTGTAAACATGCTTGGGAAGACAGGCATAAAATTCAATGGGATTCGACAAAAATAATATTGAAAGAGCCCAATAATAAAAGACAAAAAATCAAAGAAAGTGCTTTAATACAACTGAATGCAGATAAATGTGTTGCTAGTATTTCAGCCGAATGTAGTCAAATTTGGTTACCAATGTTAGAAAGAGAAATTTCCAATAATCAATTACCTGCGTTATCAAAATAGTTGTTAATCGATACACACTTCAATACACGAAATCACCAAACTGAGTTATACATATTTTAAAAATAAAAATAATCATACACAAAAAAGTAACAACAAACGCGTTTTATTAACAACATTTCCAAAATAAGCGAAAAAAAGCGCTATCCCAATAAAAACCGTTCCTGGAACGTGCACTTCACTGGATTCCATTTCTAGTAGAATGTCATGAAATTAGTATATTAAAGTATAAGTGGATATTAAGGTTTTTAAACGACGCGCGATTGTTCGAGCACGACGGCGAAGCCGGAGTGCTCGAAATAGAGCAAGGGTTTTAAAGACCAGTTATCCACGAATACTTTACGCTATTTTTTTTTATTGGTACACTTTGAAATTATAAATACTGGTCTATAACTACTACAACAACAAGAAATGGAAATCATAGATGGGAATAAGAACTAAATGTCAAATGGTTGAATTTGATGTATACCTTGCGTTGTCATGGAAATGAGAAAACCATAAACTAATCTGTATTTTGATGAAAGTTCAACCTTATTGAGTTCTGTGAATGTCAATAGTATTAATTTAATACCATTTCCTAAGATTTGAAAAATCGAAATATTAATATTTCAAACAATACCAATAGGCACTTTCCATTCTAATTTATAAATTTGACATTGACATTGACAAATAGTGTTCGAATAAAAGTTTTGACGTAACAAACTACTCCTGTCAGATCAATAATAAAAAAAATTGTCATTTAGACATGATTTTTAGACCATAGATTTATACTTCGTTTCTAGAGTTGTTGCTACGGTAACTTTAAAACACGCGCGTTTTTTAAAGTTCGATTTAAACACGCTGAGGCGTGCTTTGAATAGGTAAAATAAAAAAAACATTTCATTCCACATTTTACCAGAGATGTGATCTACTATTAATGGACCTTAATAAAATTTGACAACAAAGTTTTATAGTCTTAAACTTAAAAATATCATTGATTGTCTAGTTGTCATATTTTTTTCTTTCTGTCAGATAGGGACCAAAAATTATTTTATTACTAGTTAATCTTGACAACGGTAACTGGAACGCTGCCGAAACGTCGAAATAAAAAAAACATTATTGTGGCTTACAGAAGATAATCTAAAATGGTATGGGAATGCCGAGGAAAAATCAGTGAACGAAATTAACTAACGAAGCGAGGATAAATATGACCAGTGGAAACATCTAATGGGGCTTAGAGCATCAAAGATACATCTGCGTGACTACAACCAATTGAGAACAAACGTATGCCTGAGCCAGAGTAAAACTGCACTGAAAGTGACAAAAAAAAGCTTCATAATTCGAAATGATATGTACTAAAAAATTAACTAACATCATTAGTAACATTAGTAACATCATTAGTAGACGGAGATTCACTATAACTAATATGATCATCTTACTATAAGATTATATAATTTTCTCAATAAAGACCGTTCAATTTTCAAATCAGTTAATATCAATACATTGATTAATACAATAGAATCTTATTAATTGAACTGATAGACATTTTTGATACAGATGTTACACAAATGTTTTATTGTGAAACTAATTCTCGTTAAACAATAAAAGCAGTCGAAATGTTAATTAAATAAATAGCGTCGGATTTGGCGGCCCCATTCTATTGTTTCGAACAGATCGAAACGAAAGCATAGCTGGATACTTTGTTAGAGTTTGCCTTCGGGGGTCGGAACTTTTTACGTCCATCGCATTTCGTTCGATATTTATGTTAGATATATTCTTTTCATTTCTAATGAAAGTACTACAAAATAATGTGTCGTAACAAATTCTAATTATATCAATTTCAAAAAGACTTTGTAATTTTATTGCCATCTTACATTTGGAAATAAAATAACACAAAGTTTGTTCACCATACAGACAATGCATTTTTTAATTTGTTTGATAAGACCACTTTGCTAAGGTTTGACATCTGACAGTTCACTTGACTCAACCCTATTATTATACATAAATGTTTGCTGTTTCCAAAATATTGATTTTCTACGCCCTATCTTGGTAGTACATTGTATTTCAACGTTTTTAGCACTTAAATCGACTGTTTATGGTAAGAGTATAGAAAATAGCTTTGAAAAACCTCACTCCAAACTTCCACAAGTAAACACAAGCACACCTTCTCGAAAAAAAAAACAATTAACCTCTGACATTACCTGTAAATGACATTTTTCGCCTACTTTACCGGAAAACCAATCGTATATGAAAGTATTGTTTAGCAGCATAAGCGCGGAAAACCAACCGAACCAAAAATCAAGATTCTTAAAGTATTTTACCGCGAAATTTGAAATTTTGAATTGTCTTTAAATAAGAATCAGAAAGGTTCCGACAGGTCTTCTCTCATCGTCTGTCGACAAAGCAGCATAAGTGGAACTGTGCAGTAATCCATTGATTAAATTTTTTTTGAACAAAATGGCTACCCATTTCTGGAAGCCACATGGTTATACCTTTCTAATTTTCTTTTAGGAAAGAAAATTAGTGGCGCCCTAAAATAGCTTTTTCTGTTTTTCTAGTTATGCCAAAATTTGTTTTTCTTAAGATTAATAAGGTAACAAAGCCCTGCGAACTGGCTTAGTTTACCTCCAAATTTAATTGGTTAGTTAGGCAAGAACCTGCAATAATTACCATTATTTTTTACAACGACATTCAATCTTATTATTTGTTTCATTGGCGCTCAACGACATTCAACAATTTGGTTTCACTCTTTCTTCAAGAAAAAAATATTTCATTCTACATTCCGCCTAGGATCTACTGTGAATGTACTTCAAAAAATTTGACAAGTTATTTGCATTCTTAAACTTGAACTTAGAACAAAATATTATTGATTGTCTATTTGTATAATTTTTTCTTAGTGACAGATAGGGACCAGAATTTATGAAAAAGAAAGAATTATCATTATCAGCAGAAACCCATGGACGTTACATTGTAATACAACAACAAAATCTTCTCGATAAACCAAACAATAGTGTAACTATTTGGCAAACTAAATAAAACTGAAACTATACAGTGATCATTGGGGTTTTATTGCAGTTATCACTTAAATCTTTTACGCTGTTACATTCAAGGCTTTCGTTAGTATTTTATCCTATGAAGATGTAATTGAGAAATTAATTTCCTGAAGTATATAGTTTTCTTATATTGCTAGCAATAATTCTTATTTCTATTATTGATTTATTTATGGTTATATGATGATTAAATTTTTATTGAAATATCAAATGGTGTATTTAATAGATAATAATAAAAAGATAATTCGTTTTTAACAGGTGGTATTAATTGTGATATTTTAATCATTTGAAAGGATGTACATAACAAGGATGTATACTGACATTTATTAATAAATGATTGTTGGATATCTTCGCATACCAGGAATTTACATAAAGGTTTCATTTCTACTGTTATGAATGCGGTATTCCTATAAACTGTGAGAAAATCCTCTGGAATAACAATAATGATATGCCAGCATCTGATACTAGATCGTCATTGTGAAAATGTCAGCTGAATGTCACTATGTGTTAAGCAGGATAGCAGAGTTGCCCGTACTCACGCGTCATGTTTGTTAACGATTTACTATAGTTTGCTTCAATAATATACATATTATGCAACGATCATGTAATGATGGTAATTAATACACAAGCATTAATCGGGAGTTTCGTATGGTTAATGCGAGTTTATTAATAAACCTTGCATGAGAGTTGCATACACTATTTTTTCTACGAAGAAATTTGATTAAAAAAAATATATAAAAAAATGTAATACCCGGGACTCGAACCCGGAATGTACAGATCGAAAAAAGACTTATGCAGCGCCTTTACCCACTGCACCATGGGACCACGGTTGTAACGATAGAATAAAGCGTATAAGTATGTTACTGTTTTACAATATTCGTAATAAATTATTGTAAACAAAAATAATAGGTAAGCTTAAATATGTATTCGCCTTGGTCATTAAGTATTTTCGGTCTAGTGCTCGACATTTCTTTTGAAAACTATCGCAAAAGATTTAAACTGTCATAAAACACTGTCAAACTGTCAAACATTCTACAGAAAATATTGGGTCTGCCTACTTGGGTATTTGAAAATCTAGATTTCTATTGGTCAATTTTTCAGTTTCATAATGAAAACCAGTGTTATAATGAGTATCATTATGAAACTGAAAATTGGCATTTAATTAGCAACTTAAAATTTAGGAGTAGAAAAAAA
>CAJUYH010011513.1:0-10977 GCA_910591685.1 Galerucella tenella | reverse complement strand
GTAACCGAAATAATGAATTTATTCCATTTGGCTTTTACACACTGTATGTATAAATGAAAATTTCATCGCCTACATCTTAAAAAAGTCGTCCTTGGTTATATCGTGACAATAGACTCCCTTAATTTATTAATAGATTTATTTTATATCTTTAGTTAGTAAAATAGTGTAGTTGTTCTGGAAATAGTGTTCTTTGAAAAAAACTAAAGGATATTTTATCATGCAAAATAGCGTTTGTACTTGTTTTGATGCATTTTCACCACGCAAGTTACTTTTTCATTGTCAGTGATCTCGTGTACCGATATTTTTTTTCATACTTCTGACCTTTTTAACTACGTGACTGATTTATGTAATAATTGAAATGCGATAAACTGTTTTAGCATTATTTTTTCAAATGTATACACAACGTTTTTTAAATTGAATTGCTAGCAACTTAATTACTTTGAAAGTTGGATAGCAGCTCGTTATTTAACATGAAAAATATCAATTAACTGCACGCTTAATTTTGACGATGCAGTATGAAATAGTATATTATACACCAAGGTGATGAAGACTCTTATTAATCGACCGAGTACTAAGATTATTTCGCGAGGGGCTTTTCTCCGAGCCAAATCAGGTGCGAGATTTATAAATTTTTCCAACACCATGGTGTATACAGCATGTCCACGGAGTATCCTATAGGTGAAAAATTTTTAAAAATTAGTTTAGTGAAAAATGTTATTCTTGATAAAAAGTTTGGCTTGTTTTTAAACCCCATAAAATGAAGTAAAATTCAAGTTTTCCAAAACCCGTCTCATTTTATGACCAGTTTTATGAAAACCTGAGTCTGACTTTTTGACATATCTCGGGAACCTTGAGGTTTGCAAGCTTCTTGTCTACTCCATTCGATTCAGAATTGAATTTTCTATAAAAAGTGGAATTTTGAAAATTATGAGTCTTCGCGAATTAGTATAAGCTTCGGTGTGGACTTCAAAAACCTGAAAATTCTAAAATCCATATCCAAGGTTTTTCGATGTGAAAAATTGCTCTTTTTATAGAAAATTCAATTCTGAATCGAATGGCGTAGACTAGAACCTTGCAAACCTTAAGGTTCCCGAGATATTAGCCAATATGTGAAGAAAAGTCAAAAAGTCAGACTCCAGATTTTCATAAAACTGGCCATAAAATGAGACGGGTTTTGAAAAACTTGAATTTTATTTCATTTTATGGGGTTTGAAAACAAGCAAAACTTTTTATCAAGAATAACATTTTTCACTAAATTAATATTTAAAAAAATTTCACCTATATGATACTCCATCGGTGGACACGCTGTATACAATTTTTTCCACTACCAGCCAAATTTAAGACAAAAATTAAAAATAACTCACAAACGGACCACGAGAAGCGTTTACTCCGTCGTCTCACTGACAAGTACACTGTCAGTTTTCGATATATTATGAACGTACTCGTTATGTCATCAGTCATTTTTGGTTGAGCGCGAATCTTAAGCTAATGGCATTTCTATACAAATAATTTCATCTTGATAGGTAATTTAAAGCAGCAAATATGTTAAAGACAATCTCCTGGGCAAACAAAATTATGTTGCACAAGTTTTTGTTGAACTACTTTCCCTGAATTCTCAAAATATTTGAATATGTCTATTTTTGAACTAGGTTAATAATAGAAAATTATTAACCACTGATACTCCAACTCCTCAGTTGGCTAGAAAAAGCAAAAGTTGTCAACTACACAGCTAGTAGTGGAAAAACGTTTTTTTCCTACGATCACATAGGAAAGTGACATATATCGCACTGTCTAGTTCTATGGAAAGCCTTTATTCATACGCGTACGGAAAAAAAACTTATCCGTACGTGTACGGATAAAAAAGCTGTCAAATGAATTTTTATTAAGATTGACCACTGGCAAGCTGTCAAATATACTTATAATTTTTTATTAGATTTACCTATGTAATATCTAAATTTGAAGCAATCTATTTGAAAAGTGAAATTTTTGTCATTTTCTTGATTAAAAAAAATTTAGGGCGAGGTCGAGGATCGAACCCGCGTACTCTTCGTCAGAAGTCCGATGTTGCACCAACTAACCCAAATCACCTGTTATAATAATTGGAAAATGTAATTATCTTGGAAGGTATTCATGATAAGTATGTATGAAGTATGATGAACAATAATAATTTCACTCTCAATTTCCATAATTATCCAATCAATTAATAATTGTAATAACCTACCTATATTATATAGTTAAACTACTTGAATTTTTGACACTATTGATAGTTATTGTTACTTTTTGAAATCAATTATGTTGACCTTAATAGTAAAATTTTGTGTATTAATATATCAGATGTTGATTACACACTATTTGGTGAAATTATCACGTGATCGTAGGAAAAATACTGTACATTACTCGTGCGAAAGTGATTTTTTACACTCGTGTCGGCTCATGCCTCGTGCTACAATTTTTCCCACCCGTGTGAAAAATGTCACTTTCCGCACACGTTATGTAATAAACTATTATATAATACTGTTATTCCACTACGAGCATAAACTAAAATTTTCACAATTTTTCACCAGACATTTTGAATCAGCACATTTTCTATAGCCTCCTATATAGTTTTAATGCCTACTATTGTTTTTGTTTAATTTCAAAAACATTCAAGGTCATATCAAAGAATACACCAACTAACAAGAAGCGAAGCTCTCCTCAATCTTTCTGATGTTTTGGTAAATAATAACAATAATATGACCTTGTGAGACCGACGTTGACAGATAACTTAGTTAATACACTGAGAAAATGAGCAAATTTTCAAATATTTTCGATTTAATTCGTATACAAAGGGAAGTATAATATCTCGCTTCTTGTTTACTGGTGTATTATGTTGTTGTATTAAAAAAAATAAATCTGATATTTTATGAGACATATTGTATTGAATTGATAGTTTGCTATTATCTTTGAAATAAGAAAAAAATTAGCTTTTTTGTAATACGTCACTCGACCTAGGTCGCCATTTCAAAACATTCAAAATGGTAGCCGTACGCTCGGCACTGGAGTCAAAAACATTTGACATTCGCTCTAAAATACGAAAAATATCGTCCCAGAATATCATAACTTTTCCCTCATCTATTCCAAAGGCAATCTCTTTCAACCAACGCGGTATAGTACAATGTACAGCATGTATATTTTTTGAAAAGAATAAAGTCACCTTTCTTTTTGAACAAATCTCGTATGGAGTTCATATAATACCCTTCTTGTTGTGCGTCATCGATTGTTAATGTCCTTCTAAAACATTACGTTGGAAAAAATGGTGAAAAGGAAGATCTGTGATTAATCCTAATCAAAATATCACAATAATGAACCGTTTAAATGTATTACAAACGTTAACCCCAATCTTTGACTTAAAAAATTTGGTTAGTTGATGTTTAGAATACGCGCAAGCACTACCTATCAATCGAGAGAAATTTCATCATCCAAAATACGATGCAAACGTGCCTTTCGTAGTGGCAATGTGTCTTACATCTTTTTATAATGTTTTCAGTTAGAAAAAAAATCTGGTAACTATTAATTCCAAAGCCTTTTCGAATTTGGCTGAATACGATCCTGATGATTTTATTTATTATTCAACTTAAGGTTAGCTATATGTCAAAATAGCAAATAAAATAAACGACATACCGAAAACCCGGATATACGTCACAAACGATGACGCAAACCAAGAAAGCTATTGAATGTACTATATCATAGTTTATGGCTTATAAAGTAAGATAACGGATTTATTCATATCTAAAATGTATTATCTTTGACCACAATATAGCCCTTTATATGTAATTATTGTATGGAACGAACGTGCCCAATAAACTTTTGTCACTAATCTCTCGCTGACCAGAAGAGAGTTCGCTTAACGTGGTTTATTACAAATTCAGTTAATGTTCGCTCATTTTACTGTATAACTTAGACTATAAGGAGCTTAGTCCCATGTACGGAGAGTAATAATCATTAAGCTTCTATATTAATTAAATTCGATAAGACAACAAACGAGACTTAATGGATTCGTTTTTGGTAGGATGTCGGTTTTCCTAAATTTCTGTTTAATAATTCGGCAAACAACGGGAACAAAAGGATGTACCGTGTATCCGTCGTCAATTTCGAGACCTATGAAGACTAAAGGACGGATGCCTCAGGCGCCATTCCAATCGGATAAAAGCTCTGTGTCAGTGGTGGAAGAAAATGTCTGCTCGAGACTTCTAGAGTTCTTCGTCTTATCCGGTATAGTTCTAAATAACATCAGCTGGTAGCTACATGTTAGTGTCGTTTTAGTCGTTTCTTTGTTGAATTAATTAGGAAACATCTTGAGTTTATCTCGTTTTAATATTATATAATTGAATTCAGACATTCCAAAGATCTATAGAATGTAAATGTATGCATAAAAGGAAACAGAAACTCAATTACATTTTCCCATTTAGTTTCGAAATGACAAAATACTTTTTCGATAACGACAAACGCACAAATTATTGCAAATGATCTCTAACATATTTAAATGAATCTCATTCACAACATTTTTTTCAACTAACACGTGTATTAATAGGACCCTCACGTCGCTGAAACAACAATTGGTTGAATAACTGTTTGCGTCGACCGTGCGTTTTTGAACCATATTAATATACACAAAATTATTCATTTATCACCCCTATTAATTAAAGATTATCTAATAATGAATGATTTTGGTATTGGCAACCAAACATACTGTTACGAACTCACTAATTTCGAAGCCGGTCCTGTCGCAAACGATTAATGCGATCTTTCTAGAAAGATTCTTTCGCAGGTAATATCCAGACTGTTCTGGAAATGTACCAGGCCATACAATGTTTTATCGCGAAAGTTCTAGAGATTTGAGGGACTAGGTATATATAGGCGGCTTTTCGAGTGAATGGAGTTGTTCAGTATACAGTGAATCGGTAAACAGTTTCAGTATACAGTGAGTGAACAGAAGTGAATATAAATAGTGTTGAAGATAAATTAGGACAATTATTATACCGTGTGTGGATAAATTAATAGACATTAAGTAGTGTGTATATAAATTAAGATTATTATAGTGTGTAAGTGTTTCTTTAATAAATCGATAGTAATTAGCCATAGTGAGTGTATAATTTTTATCCCACGGTAAAAACAGTTTAAATAAATAAGAAAAACATTACAATACATTAGTGTTTTGAAAAAAGCCGTTAAACTAACTTCTAGTATGGAATACTTCTAGTTTTTTGACTATCGTTTTTATCATATTATACTACAAAACCATAATATAGCTCGTCCATTATAAAAACTGTTTTCCACGTGACAAAATGCCGATCAGTACCGATACAGAAACATTTCTAAATATAAAATTCAAACTAACCCTTTCCGCGTTTAAAATTTGTTCATCGGGTGAAACTTCAACATTTCTCAGCTGGTTCCTGCACTTTTTGTGGTTACCTCCGATTAAATTACTATTAAAACTGTTCTAAATAAAGCAAATGTACCGAAACAATTAACCAGCCGCTGCAAAGTACTTGTGGCTTCATTTATCAATTATTTTGAACAAGAACGTTGAAGTTTGTTCGCAACTAGAACAATTGTTAGATAATTCTAGAACTAACCAATAACCGAATCAAAAGAAAAATATTTGATACACTTCAGTTGAAATTTACTAGATATTAAAGAAATTGTCGTATTTGCATGCCTAACAAACGTTACCTAGCTTTACAGCGATTCCGCCAGCCAATTTTTTGCGACGTGAACATTCCTTCTGCGACGGAGGTGGAATATCAAATAGTGATCTTAGATAAACAACTCACCTGGAACGCCCACTTGGAAAGAGTTATTAAAATGCCAGATTATCCCTCTGGAATATCAGAAGGGTATGTGGAAAAACTTGGGGTATTAACCCCAAATAGATTTACTGGATTAACCAAATAATGGTCAAGCCAATGGTCACGTATGGCTCAGCAGTCTGGGGGACCAAAGGTCTGCAAAAGACAGCTAGAGCTAAGCTTCAAGGCTTGCAGCGAACAGCATGTCTGGCCATCACCGGAGCAATGTCATCCACACCAACGGCGGCTATGGAAGCCCTCCTGCAACTAACTCCTCCTCACTTTTATTTGCAGAAGGAAGCCAGGAGTGCAGCTTATAGAATGCTATCAGTGGAGAGGCAAATAAATGGAGAGACTATGAGGGAACACTGGGGATTGATGGGGGAAATACAAAATCACCACATTCTTGGGATGTCCTCGGATCTTTCTGCGTGATTAATACTGACGGATCCAAAACCGGAAATGGGGCTAGAGCGGCGGTCTTCAACAGGAAACCCAGAGTTGAAATCACAGACAGCCTGGGTAGGTGCGCTACCGTCTTTCAGGCTGAAGTATACGCTATTGAACTGGCTGCAACCTGTTGTGAAAAGAACATACACATCCTGTCAGATAGCCAGACTGCTCTTAAAGCACTGAGCTCAAACAGGATAAAATCTAAGATGTATATAACTGTCTACAATCCCTTGAAATACTAGACAAGGAAAACAGGGTCATTTTGACCTGGGTGAAAGCGCATCGAGGAGTGGAGGGCAACGAAAATAAGCAGATCCTGGAATGGAGTAGAACAAACCTACGCATTTTGTCGGGACTGCTTACAGGACATTGTGGACTGAATTACTACCTAAAGAAGATGAGTCTGGTTCAGACCTCGGACTGTCGGTTCTGTAATTTGGAGGACGAAACTGCGGGGCACATTACTTATGCCCAGCCTTAGGCAGGGTAAGGTATAATATTTCGGTTTTAGTACCTTAGAGCCGAACGACTTCAAAAAAGTATTACCAAATACAACCATGGACACACCGAATACCCGGATATACGTCACAAACGATGACGCACACCAAGCAGGATATTGAATGTACTATATACGTTTTTAAAAATAATAAAACAATTACCTACTTTACCTACTTGTTTTTATAAAATAATTGTGACGCAGGAAATTTTACGGGGACGAATTCGTATATCGATTTTTGTGGTCCCCAAGTTTTCGGGGATCTATTAAGGTACATTTTTCAGGTAGAAGGATTCACGAGTAAATTTTAATCTAACTGAACGCACGTTTTAAGTTAATCCTGATCGTTTGATATGCTTATTTCCTTCCAAAACATCATAGGTATATATAATATAAATGAATCTTATTTAAATTAAGTTTTTCACATAGTGTAATTAAGCTGAAAGTCTGCATGTTGAAAGATTACATATTTGGTAAAGACGAGTTATCCAGTCGGAAAAACCTTATTAGGACAAACTGTTATATGAACTGAAATTCGTATTCAAAGTCACATACGCCATCTTAGTTTGAATGAAGGTAATCAATTGCGCCATCACTTTATAGAATAAACCAATCTCTAGCTACTGAAACTACAAAGTTAGTCACTGAACTGAATGGAATTGGATGATGGAACTCGGCTGTCTTTTAGGAAAGCCGACAAAATATCTACTAGATCAATCAGGGCGTTTTTCCATACCCGTTAATACCAAAGGATGTATATTTCACATCATTTCTTCAAACATATTCATAATTTCCTCATAAAAATTATACTTTATGGAATGGTCAATAAAAATCACTCTGTCAAGAGAATCAAAGTTGAAACTGTACAATACTATACTGAAGCCTACGTTTTTGTATAGTGTAATTAGATGGGAAAGGAAAAATTCCGGGAGGAAAAAAAGTAGAAGGGGTGTATATGAGAAGGACTAACGAAGAATTATATAACATTTATCGTGAACCCAAAATAGATGCAACTATTACATCAAGAAGACTTCAGTGGGTAGGGCACAGAGAAAGGATGGAAGGAGGAAACAAATATCATGGAGAGTTCCGGAAAGCAAGAAGGAAAGAGGCAGACCAAGGAAAATATTGAGAGAGGTGGTACTAGAAGACCTGAAAGAAAAGAATGTGAATCGATGGAGAGAAGATAGAAAAGTATGGAGATAAATTACTAAGCTATGGGCCTTAAAGGTCTGTTAACAGCTATATAAACTCCTGGACAAAATTAACGCACCACTTTAATTATTCTAAATATTTACAATATAAACACAAAATAAAACTTAGTTAAATTGAAACAATAATGAATACCTAAAAATTAGTCGAATATGACCTTAACATGACCTTAATTTGCCTTATTTTTTCTTTAAAAATTTGTTTTTGCTGAAAATGCATAATTAAGCTATCATGCTTTCAAATTGAAAAAAGAAAAAAGAATATGTGAAACACAATAAATGAGTTTTGGTGAACCCTAATACCGTGTAGGGCCTCCTCTACTTCTTATTACTGCATTCATGCGTCGAGGCATGCTTGATATTAAATGTTCAATAAACGCTTGCGGAATAATCTCCCATTCTTCAACAAAGGCCTCTATAAGTTGGTTGTGATTAACAACAGGAGGTCTAAGACTTCGAATCTTCTTTTTGAGATAGTCCCATAGATGCTCTACATCATTTAGGTAACCAATAACCTGTCTTGCCACGTGGGGACGAGCGTTGTCCTGCATGAATAAAAAATTAGGCCCAACAAATGGAGCAAAAGGCATTACATGTTCGACAATAATGTTATCTAAGTAATATTGGGCATTCATAGACCTCGTACGTATAGGGACTAATTCCGTACGAGCATCGAAGCAAATTCCTCCCCAACACATTTTAGAGCCACCACCAAAAGGTACTTTAGGAGAGATATTACTGCTAGCAAACCTTTCTCCTCGTCTTCGCCAGACACGCTCACGTCCATCTGGAGCTTTAAGGCTAACTCTGGTTTCATCGGAGAACATAACCCGTTTCCAATCATTGATGGTCCAATTCTGATGTAGTCTTGCAAAATGTAATCTCTGAACTTTGTGTTCTCTGGTAAGCAAGGGCTTTTTGGCGTCTTCTTCTATTGCTCAATTCTGCTTCATGTAAACGTCTTCTAACCGTTCGAGATGATATAGCGACGTTGCGAACATCCGCTAATTCATTTTTTAACAGATTGCTGGTAACTCTCCTGTCTGAGAGCACATTGTCTCAAAAAACGATCATCAATTTGATTATTGCAACGTTTTCGCCCTTGTCCTGTTCTTCGAAGGTACGAGCCTGTTTCATTATGACGTCTCACTACGCGACTGATACTGGAATGATGTCTTCCTAATAAACCAGCAGCATGTCGCATTGAATATCCTTCATCCAGAAGAGTCGATGCTCGCACTGCCTCCTCTATTGACAAATTTCTTTGGCGGTTCATTTTTCTTACTTGTTTTACTCGCAAATGAACTTCCAAACATGCATAATATGATAAAAACAATTACAAACAAACGCTTGCTTCTTACAGAAATTTTGTTTTAATCAACACTTTTAAAAAAAAATTTAACACAGATTCACTCTAAAACGAAGTTTAATATGAATTACTGTCAAAACAAGGTATTATGTGACACTAGCTAGTTTAAATAACATCTGTCAGTATCAAACACGGTCCATAGCCTACTTGTCGTACACTAAGTTAACAATAAATAAAGATTATTGAGAAAAATATGAGTGGTGCGTTAATTTTGTCCAGGAGTTTATATTATAAATAAAAATTACGTTGACTGACTTATCATTAATAGTTAAAGTGTCTTTGTTGGTAGAATGCAAATCTGACATGTCTGGTTATCTGATTTGTCTCTGGAAACCATCCAGATTTACATCAAGAATTTAAAAAAGGATTAGTAGGTATTTGTTTCTCCATAATTCTGCATGCTATTCTTCATAATTGTTAATGATCAAGGCATATGAACACAATATATGGTTTTGCGGACGATCTAGTGATTGTCACTAATGGGAAATTCCTGGAGGCAGTTATCAATGTCTTACGAGAAGCACTTCGAATAGTGTTAGTCTGGTTCCTTAAAAACGACTTTCCAGTTGATTCAAATATATCCAAACTTTTACGAATATTAGAGTTTTCCCGCCAGGTAGATTATATTAGAATTGGAGTGGCTCTTTGTCCTATCCCACTGCGACCTTTGCAGATCTATTTTGGTCCTCCCCATAATTAAAGCTCGATATCTATCTTATTCTTTTTATTAGACTCAACATCCTGGATACCGCCTCCCTTGCGTAGCTCTCTGCCCTCGGTTTTTCTTCACCGAGTAAATGAAACAGCACCCTTGCTAGGCCTTCGCACACACAGAGTATGTGCTTCGCGGTTTCGTCTTCTTCCTGGCAGAATCTTCAGAGGCTGTCATCTGCTAGGCCAATTGTGTGCATATGTTTCCTCAGCCTACAATCTCCGGTCAGCATTCCCACCATCATCCTCGTCGTTTCTCGACTTTGACATAGTAGGTCGTGTGACAGTTTGGCCGAAGGGCTTCTATGGAATAGTTTTGCGTGCCTTTGTCCTGGGGTCTCATACCACCAGTGCAACGCCTGGTTGTTTATCCATTTGTGGATGCTCTCTTTACTCTTTACTTCGGTTGCTCCCTGCTTGGCTAATTCATCGGCCTCTAGGTGGAGTACAACTGTTTGGAGAATATCTATAATGAAACTGATTCGAACGACATACCTGGAAAATATTCCTACCAGAGCAATTTGGCTTTTCTGGCAATGAAGAAGAGTTATGGGAAAAATCTGGAGTACACGGCACGAGATGGTTCATTGGCTTAACACAACTGTGATGAGTCCAACGATCACCTGGGGGAGGATGAAGCCTATCCAGGGTACAGGTCTTGCATGATAATCCTGGTCTATCGATGATTCTAGATTATGGTGCTGGTATAAAATATGTAAAATATTCTTCAGCATTGGTGGATGTATTTCAGGCAGAAACGATTGCAGTTATAGTTTTTTTTGATAGACCAAGCCATAGATCATCAAAATAGCTAGTTTTTGCTATGGAATACGGCCGAAAATGAGATTGCGTTGCCGCGCGGCATATGCACTCGTTGCATCTCATTATTCGATTTACTTTTGCATT
>CAJUYH010011512.1:0-10978 GCA_910591685.1 Galerucella tenella | reverse complement strand
AAAGTTATTAAAGGTGGATACTTTTATCTGAAAAGCACTGTATAATTACAAAATTAATTAACCTACATACATTTTTGGATTCAATGATTTTTTGTATTATAAGCGAAAATAGCAATTTTTATAGATTCGGGTAGGAATCTTCTTTATTTTTTCAAAATAAAATTTTATATTCCCGTAATATAAACATTAATATTCAACGAACAAAATGTATATAGTGAAAATGTATAAAAGATGATCAATATATAATTTTGAGATATAATTTTTCAGCTTTTTCCAATAAAAATATGTAAAAAAAAGTTAATTTATCACCTTTTATTTATTATTTACAACCTCAACAACTCTCACCAAAGATTGAAAGAAAATTCGGATTGAATATTTATATTTTTTTTGCCGTGCAGCTGAGTCGCGCGGATGCGGAACACATACTTAGTTTACCGAATTTTTTACGGACAAACCATTGATCGAACGAAAAAAACGCAGGAGACCTTTTTTATTGCAAAACACTTCTCCTACACGGTGGTATATTTCATTCTTCTCCACCTTCCTCCCAGCGCAAAATATTGAAAAATTTCGAGAAAAAAAAAAGTTTTTTGATTTTTTTTTCCAATTTGGAAATCGATAGACTGGTAAACTTTTTTTTATATTAATCTACATACTTTAAGGTAGGTACTAATAAGAAAAAAATCAGCCGTATTGCTAATTACTTGTACTTTTGGTCTAAAATGACCCATACCGACTGGCCTACAGTATGAACAGACTATACATTTTTTACAAATAACTATCAATTGGCTCAACCTTAGAAATGGCTAAGAGTCCAACTACCATGTTTTTAAGCTAGTGTACTGGAATATTATGAATACGTTTGACAAATCTTTTTTTTTCTTTGAATATAATAAAAATAGCGTAATTTAAAGTGGCATTCTTTTAAAATAACCTCAAGAAATCTTCACGAGAGTCATTTTTATTGTCTTCGTCTCTTTCGAGAGCGTCTGAACGAGTTTCACCTAGCAAACGTCGACCTATATAAAATGTATTTTTGACTAAAACTATTTTAAAATAAAAAGAAAAGTCTTTCCTCGTATACATACTTTCAAAGCAGACCGTGGTGATGGTAAACAACTCGGTTTTCGATAAGAACACTGTACCAGGTGATACTCAATATCGAAAAAAACAATGTTTGGTAACAGTGCTCGGCATGTTGCTATTTTTATTTCAAAAATTGTAAACCAAAATAAATCATTAACGATAAAAATATTTTCCATAATCTGTGTTTCAAGTTTTTTATATAACACAAAATTTCCGTCTATAATTTTTTTTATATTTTTAGCCACACATATACAAATGCGTAGAAGGTAAAATTTTTTTCTCCAACTAGAGAAAGTAGAAGTAATTCCGCTTTCGACTAAAGGTCAGTTACTAAATCTTTAAAAAAAACCATACATAACTTTCATGATTTTTTTTTTCAATTTTCCATCGGTGCTTGCATCTTTATATTGTCATTTTTTTCAACTCAACATTGTCACAGAAACTTCAAATGTCTAGATATAAATGAAAAACAAATGTTTTTACATTTTTCATTTTTAGTAACTTCATAAGCATCCTCGTGTTCATACAAGCAGTCATTATGGACAAACTTTCAAGCTGGACAATTTCCAAAATATTAAGAATGAGAATGGGTTCTGTATCTCTGTATCTGTAGAGTAGGGAGGGTGAGTGTGTAGGCTCACAGCACTCAGGCCACATGTGACTCATTGTACATCCTCCCGAGGAGTTGTCCTCCTAGGTCATTGTCCATCCTGTCCTTCTCAGGAAGGTGGACAGGTCACTAGGAGAATGGGTTAAATAAATGTAAATCAATTCAATATTTGAGCTAGCTTGAAACCTACCACTATTTCAAGACCTATCATAACCAAAACTAAAATAAAAAAAGGAAAAACAAATATTTTTATTGATTTTCCAGAACTTTTTAACGTTAAATACAGTACAGAGGGTTGAAACTCTGTTTTTAGGGATATTAATGCACATTAACAGTTTCCAACTAATTATATATCTTTATGCTCATAATATGATTAATAAATGCTCAAAAAAATATGCCTATTATAGGTAACCAGTCCAAAATAATATACAGTAAATTTATGACTCATATTCCACATTTTATAATAATAATTATAGATTAGGAACTAACATATTAACAATTTGTAATGGTCTTTGAACTTTTAAACTAGAAAAACAGTAAAATACAGGGTGTTTGCTTGGGAAACTTTTACCAGGAATCCTTCCACAATCGAAATAAAAAAAAATAAACAAAATTATTGATGTTTGTTTTGTTCATCTGGTGTGTCACTGAACTAAATGTTTAATAAATAAATTTATGATAATTATTTATCTTCTGTGGTATATTCACTCACAAGGTGAAATCATACAAAATTGAGATTATAGTAGTATCTCTTTAAGAAACTCATTTTTATGAAGACAATTTTGTGAAAGTTAACCTTGTGTGGATATTTTATAGCCACAGATTTACAAAACAATTTAAGATATTAGTTATCTAGCTGTCTCTCAAAAGAATTGATATAGCAGTGTGCGTTATATACTAATGATAGTTATTTTGACAACAAATTTAAGCACGAAAGACATTAGAAACACAAATTAAAATCAGATAAGAAAAAAACTAATGTTACAGTAGAATAATAAAAAGCATAATTGAATTAAATGTACTCCACCTTTATGCAGAACTAATGTAACGAGATTATCATTATATAAGAGTTATTTATATTTAAAAAGTGAATGTAAATATAGAAAATGAATGAAAAATATAGTACACAGCTTCGTATTTATTTAAACAGTCCTTTTTAAACAATATCTTTGAAACTATATCATCCGATGTTGTAAAAAATGATATTATAATCTAACACATCACTATTTTCTATAATAGAAAAGAGCAAGTAGATATTTTCAATTGGTTAAGTAAGATTTAAGTCAACAAGATTCTTTCTATAATTATTAAACTTACAAAGTAGTTTTTCGATTAACCCAACTATCAAGAAAATTGTAATTTTTGTGATGAAAACAAACTGTAATGTTTTTCATTGTTAATAAGAGTAGTTCAAAATAATAATGCCTACCTATTCAGCAACAAAACATGAAAAATGAATGTGATTTATTAGTATTAACCAACCAATATACCTAAATCTTGCTAATAATTCACAATAAAAACATATTAAAAATTTAAAAAAATCTAATTTATATATTAATATTCAAGCAAATTAAAAAAAACGATATCTTTAAAGTTGAAGTAAACAACAGATTATCAAAGCAAATATTGTTAAATATAAGCAATATCAGTCTAGTATTCATTGTTAATACTAATTACGAACACTTTATTAGAATCAACTTGGATTAATTATATGTGGGTAATTATATCAGCAATACCAAGAATCTTCAAATGGTCATAATTAAGGTTTTTCAACTTGTATTAGATTCTTATTTTGTGAGGTTAATCTGTTAATGCCAAGAAACTTTCTAGATTAACGTTGAAATAAATATTGTTTATAGGTATTATTAACAGATATGGGTGCAAACTACTTCAACATATTTATCAATACATTAAATGTTTATAAATAAAAGTGTGTTTACACATTTTAAATAGTATAATGTTATCGCGATATTCCCTTGACAAAGAAAGGATGGTTAGAAATTCGGGACGTTGTTCTTAAGCGAAAATAAAAAGATATTTTTTTTTGAATTTATCTCTCATAAACAATTAAATCCTCTATGGTAAGGAAGTAATGACCTCCCAGGGACTTCTATAGACGATGACTCATTTAACGAGAGATACCTATACACTTTAAAACGAAGAACCTGTCTTTAATACCGTGAACACCTACCTACCTATTTTTTAAAGTAATTGCCATGCATTTCCGGAGTTTATATTAATATACATATACCTAGCAAGGTAGTAACAATTGATCTGATACGGCAGGTAATTTGCAATCATAGTTGTGGCATATGAAATAATTACTGATAAAAAAAATTCTATACATAAATCAGAGTTCTACCTAATAAGGCTAAGTTTCTTCGACCAATATAGGCCTCTAAGCCGACAACTTAACCGACTATCAACACTTCTTCATCCCGTACACAAATATAGAATCTCATATTTCCACTAATGCTAATTTTAAGTATTAAATCTATTTTTCTGTATTTAGGGACCAAGTGAAAGCTTTGACAGGGGCACACTTTACGATGAGAAAATGTCACGTTTGAATAAGTTATTTCACTTATACCACAAAATAACACAACACTAGGTTTTATAAAGATTACGACTCACCCATAAAATAATCCTGGTCACTCAAAAATCCTTTAAAATCAACACACACCTCAAAAAAGCATACTTTTAGATTTCTACAAGATGGCTGGGAGACTGAACGTATACACACCGATCGATCTACGACGTGCTTCAACGAAATCGCCCTAAGAAGCACGTTGGCTGGTTCAAGAACGTCAATCGTAGATTATGTCAGTTTTCCGTGACGTCGGTGACAAGGTGACTACTTGTACGCAAGACCAAACGGAATGTGGAAAAGAAGCAGTGGCAGCCAAACTTTCCAAAATCTATTCTATGATTTTTATTACAAATGTTCATGAACCCAGTGTATTCTGAATTATTGATAATTGGTTTTTATCGATTGACAATTAGACCACTTCAAATGGGCCTACGTAATATACATTTTTAAAAAGAACGGGTAGTTTTTGTTTAATCGTTCAGAGTGTAAGGACCTCTGTTGATATACTGAATAAGCCATCAAATTTCGCAGTAGCTAGAGTACCGTACCACGGGGATGTACTAATTCGAGAAATTACTTCCTAACAGTACGTGGACAGTGGTCGTGGTCAGTCATTGTATTCTAGACAGAAGTACCGGCTCTACAAGATTTTATTATTTATCTGGTTAAATCGGTTACAAGTAGATTCAATTCTTTTGGAGTAGATAAACATTAAATGTCTCTTTGTTTTATTTAGTAGTTTAGTTAGTAGGAACGACTAGAGTAAAATTTTATTTAGGGACGTAAAATATTAAATTTAAAGTGTCGCATTTCAAAATTATATTACAATCCCCAAGCCAACAATGTGTATGAAACAGTAATAGTGACATTTTCAATCTTGGAGAAGCGTGACACTAAATATTATGAATACTTATTTATACTCCAATACCTATATTTAGAAACTGTTCAATTAAAACCCCAAACTTTCAGTTCCCCTTTGTTTCCATTCTTAATTCGCATTATGAACATCGGAATTAATTCAAAATGTAACCACAGTGGCGGCTCCTCAGAGGTGGCAAATAAGGTTGAGCCGTCCCTTGAAACTGCTTCTCTTCTCTTCTTGTTTAGAGCCGCCATTGGTTTGAAGGGAATTTGAGAAGGGTTTCGACATAGACAAATATTTCGGTACATTTTGGTCATACTGTCATACCATTTCTCTGTACCATTTCACATTCAACAATAAAGTGAGCTGTCAGTGTATTAAATATAAACAGAGTTCCGAAGGTATTGTTATGAAATACTTAAATATTCAATTAAGTTTAATCTTGTATCAGTCTAAACACCAGTTATCATTAAACCGAGTTTAGGCGTTTGATACAACGCGCCAAAATAATGCACTCAACTCGATATATTTTCATTTTCGACACCTGTGAGGTATGCAACAAGCTATACGCTGAGGCTGAGTGTGATCTTCGTAATAAACAAACATGAAATGTCTTAATGCGTTTAACTTTTAAAAAATTGTACCTACAGTGTCTGTTTCCAGAGAAGTCCCGTGTGTTAGTTACGCCTATGTGGTGTGGATTAGTAGCACGTGTCGCGTGTATTAATAACTCATAAACGAGGGTGGAGAAAGCCATCTTGTGTGTAAATTCAATGCTAAGGTTATAAATCAATCAATCGTTGCCCTTTGTATGTTTTTAATAAAAAATAATCGATTTGGTTGGCTTCTTGTTACATTTTTTTCCATTATAATCCCATTCAACTTTCTCTCTCTTAAACTTGTATTAAATTTGTTGAAATTAGTGAGATTTTGTTTCATACATTCATTATAAAACGTACAAAACTCCCTTGTTGATAACAAAAACTATAAATCACCACCACCAACAAAAAACACACATCCCAGGACCATAAATTTCGCTCGAAAGCGAATAGAATATCACGACTGCTTCAAAACTATCGCGACAGAATTAATTCCAAAAAGGACAAATATCAGGACTAGCCTCATGTTGTGTGTTCATAGCGTGCACAATTACCCTCGATTGTTGTAATGTCACCCTAAGGAGAACAACCACAATGTAGAGTAATTTAATGCCGAAGTTTCTTAGAGCATTACAATATAACGTGTATAGGTGTGCTTGAACTTTGGAAAACTAATTTAAAAGTTTTTTGAGATACCACCGATAATGTGCCTTAGAAAATTTCAATATATAGGTACTGCTAAAATATAATAGATTAGCATAATATCAACAATCAAGATAAAATTGGTTGTGTTACTTTACATTAAAATGCAAACATGTACGTATGGTGGCCTGCAAATAGGCGTAATTAAAATTTATATTATTTAGCTTCCCTTGGCTTTTCTCAGAAGACGCCATTGATATTGTATTTGTATTTTTCTGTAATCATTTTAGTTGGGAAGATACAGCAAGCATTTTAAACACCAATTTTGTTGAAATTATGAGTGAGAAGTGAATGAAATGGCAGACCAGCTAGCTAAAGAAGGCTCTAAAGGAGCCTTCACAGGTCTGGTAATGGTATTTGAATCCCATTCCTTCCTGTTGCTGAATTCCGTAACGAATTTCTTTGAAAAGTTATACTTTTTCATCATACCGTCTTGTGGCATGTCCCAGGTTGTCTAAGTACCTACCAGGTTCTTTTAGAACTTCTAAGGAAACATTATACGGCTTGTTGCTTTGTCTACGTTATGTTCTATCCATCACTTCGTTTCCCACTTTGCTTTTTCTTTGTTCTGACCTATATTTGCTATTAGATAATTTAAAATTAGATAAACTTTTGTATTTTTTACGTGGGAACTCCCCCAGCGTTTATTAAAGTTATTAATTGTAAAATATATCCGAGTAGGTGTAACAAATCCAATCCAATGATAGCAAAATATCTCACCCCTTACCTTCACGTATTTCCAGCCGCCAACGCATAGAATATTGTAGTCAGGGAGCTTACGCCACACTATTAACTACACAGTATTCACCGTTAAACAAAACTTTTCCTAGTAACAGCAACTTTGCAAAAAAGTTGTTAATCTTCTACCTGCAATTTTTGGAACTTTAGTTCTTTACGTCAGGTTATGTTTGAGCGACCGGTGGTCGAGACGCAAAAGATCTGACCGTTACGTTACGTTATGTTACGTTGCATCGTTATGTGCCTTGCTTGCGTGCGTGTGCTCTCTCCTGTGTCTCTCTCTCGTTTACAAAGCAGCGATTCATATGCTTCGGCCGGGAATCGAACCCGGGCCGCCCGCGTGGAAGGCGAGCATCCTACCACTGAACCACCGATGCTATATTAAAATTCTATGCAAAGCTGGTATTCGCAGTGCTGGTGATCAACTTGAATTTGTTCGGATAAATTTTTACTATTATTTCCATAATTTTTTTTGCGCGATTGATCTTTTTTGTTTATTTACAGCATCGGTTGTCAGGACGGTAGGTTGTGTTTACTGGTTTCTAAGTTTAACACGTCGGTAAATGATTTACTTACCGTTCAGACGTCGAAAAGTAATAAATAGCATAAAAAAATATATTTTAAACTGATCGAGAAGTATACCTACATGTCACTTTTGACATTTCGTTCATTTAAAAGAAATTTAAATTATTTTATTCGGAATTTATTTCAATACGATCGCGCAAAAAGCGTATAAGCATCTCGAAGGTTAAGGGTAATTACAACGTTTGCATGTAGATTCCTCTCGTAAAATTGGAAAAAATGATATGAGGATTAAGTGGTCTAGCACATTTACTTTTCGAAATACAGGGTGTTGAAATTTTGAAAACTTGAATGTTTTAATTCGATAACTTTAAAATGGATGGATAAATTGATTTGACATTTGGCAGGTTGTTTTTAAACGTAAAAGGGCGTATTTTGATAGAAATAGTAGTTTGTGCAACTAGTGTGGATATGATGGCCATATCGCACAAGTCGAACAGCATATTTTTTCTACGACCCACTTAAGAAAAAATCTAGAAAATAAAAATTTCTATAAACTGTAATATAATTTCAAATTGAAAATTTAACAATTTAATTTTATGTTTCCACTAATTTTTGTGTGGTAAACGTACAGTTTTTGAATGTCCAATTTGTATAATGGTACGGTTTCCCTTTTTAAATATACGATGCTGTTATAAGTGGATGTTGCCAGTCGGACTCCCTCATGAACGGTACCGTACCATTATCTATGATAATGAATATTCTGCTAAATATTTCAAACGTCTACCTGTTGTCGTTATTAATAACAAGCAGAATAAATATTTAAAAATAAAATTAACATTAAAAAAAACTTCTTCACGGGGAATCGAGCCCGGGTCTACCGCGTGAGAGTCTGGTTTGATTACTACTCGACCACCGAGGAATATGCAAATTGTTTATCTATAACATCAGATGTATTACATAATTTTTGCTTAAAAGGAACTAAAGTTCCTACCGTGTGTCCCGCGACACGTTCTACCTTTTTCTTTATAAAATCTTCCAAGAAGGGATTTTTGTAGTAAATATCAAATCTTCTTTTATAAATTTTGGATCTATAAGCTGCCATACTATCATTATCAATCAACGATGGTCCCACATTTCTATGAACGGCTCCCACGTTTTAAAATTTGAGCGTTTGCGCAATATTATTGACGGATAGTACGGTGGTTGCGCACAAAATAGAGCTAGTCATTCTTAGGAAGGCCGGAAGACTTCGCAACAGTCTAAACGTTCATGTAGTCCGATAGTGGTGTTGCCTAACATCATGGGAGCATTACTATATTTTAGTTTAATCATGTGTAAGTTACAAATTGTTTTTTATTATTATTATTACTAGTTGATTTTTCATACAAAGAAATTGGGGTTTATTGATAGAGGGGTAGTTTGTACTAGTGACCATATTGCTGTCATAATTGACAATCAAATAATACTATCATGAAGATTTTTTTAAATAAGTGATATTTTGAAGTTTCTTTTTGGTAAAATGGAGGTTTTATTGAAATAAAAAAAGTGATTTTTGTTGAAATTTTAACTTGGAAAAAAGCTCTTTAATTTTTATATTAATTTGTTGAAAAATGTTTCCTAAATAGTGGGTTTCATTGGAGACTGAAACCCAATTAGAAAAACTGACGCTATTTTCTTATATTCCTTGTTTTAGTCCTTAAATATCCTGTAAAAAGTAGTGCGAGCTATATTAGGGTCAAGGTCTGTCTGCTATGAAAAATCTCCAAGGCGTAAAAGGACATTGTGTTTAGCTCTGTTACATTTTATATTTAGAAAGTTAAAATAAATAAATTATGGCTTACCTCAAGGATATGTACTGAGGCCATTCTTCTCTTTACAATATTTGAGGATTTAGGGCTGGTTACACCTTTATTTAGACTATTTGGATATTTAAGAATTTGTTTAAATGCCATAATTGACATAAGGGTCAAAACTATGTGGTACATTATTGTGGTACTAATAATTACCTTATCTTTGTTCTTCCTAGCTAGTTTTCCTTTTTGTTTCATTTTTATACACCCTGTATAGTTAAGTTTTCCATTTTAACACCTCCCAACTTCTATTTAGAGTTTGTAAACAAAGTGGGAGTTACTCGCTGAAGTAGAACAAACACATCTATCATCTTCAAGATGTAACGAAGGATAAATTTCGTATAATTATATACACTGTGTCCACTTAACTTCGCACCATATGGGAAACTAGATAAAAAAAGGTAGAACGTGTCGCGGGTCACACGGTAGGAACTTTAGTTCCTTTTAAGCAAAAATTATGTAATACATCTGACGTTATAGATAAACAATTTGCATATTCCTCGGTGGTCGAATGATAAGTAAACCAGACTCTCACGCGCTAGACCCGGGTTCGATTCCCCGTGAAGAAGTTTTTTTTTGTTAATTTTATTTTTAAATAATTATTCTACAGGTAGACGTTTGAAATATTTAGCAGAATATTCATTATTATAGATAATGGTACGGTACCCTTCATGAGGGAGTCCGACTGGCAACATCTACTTATAACAGCATCGTATATTTAAAAAGGGAAACCGTAGCATTATACAAATTGGACATTCAAGAACTGTACGTTTACCACAAAAAAAATTAGTTGAAACATAAAATTGAATTGTTAAATTTTCAATTTATATTACAGTTTATAGAAATTTTTATTTTCTAGATTTTTTTCTTAAGTGGGTCGTAGAAAAAATATGCTGTTCGACTCGTGTGGATGGTCCATATCGTACTTGAACGATTGAGCACTCCGCCTACGGCGTCGTTCTCAAACTTCGTCCTCGTGCGAGATGGCCATCATATCCACACTAGTTGCACAAACTACTATTTCTATCAAAATATGCCCTTTCACATTCAAAAACAACCTGCCAAATGTCAAATCAGTTTATCCATCCATTTTAAAGTTATCGAATTAAAACATTCAAGTTTTTAAAATTTCTACACCCTGTATTGCGAAAAGTAAATGTGCTAGACCCCTTAATCCTCACATCATTTTGTCCAATTTTACGAGAGGAATCTACATGCAAACGTTGTAATTACCCTTAACGTTCGAGATGCTTATACCATTTTTTGCGCGATCGTATTGAAATAAATTACGAATAAAATAATTTAAATTTCCTCGAAACAAACGAAATGTCAGAAGTGACATTTATACTTCTCGATCAGCTTAAAATATATTTTTTCCGCAAACGTCAAAAAAAGTAGACATTATTAACGTCAATT
>CAJUYH010011511.1:0-10980 GCA_910591685.1 Galerucella tenella | reverse complement strand
GGATATTCTAAGATAATATACAATTCATTGAAGGTGAGACTTGCAGAATATGAAACCAAATTTTACCTTAAAACATAAAAGAAGGGATTTTTTTATGTCAATTTTTCCTAAAATAATATTGAATTATGCCAAAATGGCTTTGTGAAAAGTATCAGATCTTTCTTATAAACCCTGTATCTCACCTATTCCATATGATGTATCAACAACTGCTTCATTTTAAGGATACGGAAACTTCAACATTTTTTCATCAATATAAAATCCGTTATATAAAAATTATAGTTTGAAATAGAAAAAATACCACAATCTGGGAATAATTTGTTGTTTCGTTTAATGTGTTTGTTTATTATGTTGATATCGTTTTTTTCTTTGAATTTTGAAGTCGTTACCAAGTGAACTATGAATCGACCTCAAACATTATACCCATATAGCTACATCTTCTATATGGTTTGGATTGTTTTCTTGGTATATTTCGGAATTGTAATGGGATTACCTTGGAACTATACTCGTACTTTCCTGATCATAGATGGGTACTTATCTTGTTTTGCAATTATAATAAAATTACTAATACCTCCAAGATCCAGTACCAGTTAAATTGAAATAAGAGAGAGAGAGAGAGTGAGAGAGAGATAAGCTTTATAGGAAATTTTTGAAATCTTGGGACAGAGCGACAGAATTCGAAAATAGATAAATTATGAAGATACAAATTCACAGCAAAATTTAAAACATACTGACCATACTATACTAACAATACAAAACCCAAATAGCCCGGTTGCACCACCTGAAAAACAGTCCGTTGAATCGGCCGATCTACCGTAAATCGTACCTTTCGTGTTGCACCACCCAAAAGCAGTCCGTTAATCGATTGCTTTTACGGAGAATCATCGATTAATCGGTCGATCAACGGTTATTGTATCGACTGTTTTCACGGTCGATTGGTGCAACCGGGCACTAATATATAATATAATATAATAGGGTCCCGGATCATAGTTGGGTGAAAATATTATATTATACACCAAGGGGGTGAAGACTTTTATTATTGACCGAGCGGAATAAGGTGCGATGCTTATAAATGTCTTCACGTGGTGTGTATACAATTTTCTCCTCTATCAGCCAAATTTAAAACAAAAATTAGAAATAATTGACTCCATACACTATCTCAATGATGAAATATTACTTACCAAAGGATCTTTAATGGGAAAACGGTGCATATGGAATTCTTCATTGTAACTATTACAATTTGAAATCACAGCAATGAAATATACCATTATTCCCATAGTTAAATCACCAATAATAAGTGCAACCAATTGATGATATACGACCACATCAGTTTTTGCAAAACATGCGCAATCGAAGAAAAAATAAATTACAGCTGTATTGCTCTCACAACACACCACAGTATAGAAACGAACCAGTGGTATAACTCTTATAAATTTCATTCATAAATTGCTAGAGCTTTTGATGACCTTGAACGGATCGCTTTACGATTCATTTTACCATAGGCGTAGGTGGCATAAGTTTTAAAATGACTTGAACGTGTTAAATGTTTTTTCTTAAATATTGTAGAACAGTACTCTGATGAGTGAATAAAACAATAGTCTTATACAAAATATTTATTGGTTTTTCCTTATTACAATTTTCATTTTGTTATGATTTTTAAAATTTTTATCGACAAATAATGTGTAATATAGTCGTACCCTGAAGTATTTGTTGGAAAATTAACACAAGGATGTACAAACTCTGTTGTTTGACTAATATTTATAAGTGACTCAACAATATTATCTTCTGTAGCCACTTTCTCCAAATTCATTTGAAATAATGTTTCTAATAATGAGATGTATTGTACAAAATTTTCATGCGGCATATTCAAGTTTCCAAAAATGTCCTTATTCGTATTTTCATTAGCTCTAAGGTAACAGTATAAAGACGAATCGTCTAAATTCTGATACGCTTGTGAATACGTCTCACATACGCTGTATGTATAAATTTCCGAACATTTTTTATTTGAATAACCACAAAAGAATAACATTATTTTCCAATAAATCATTAGTCTGAAAGTCTTTAGACATTGCAGTATTTGATGAAAAAATATTGTTGGAATAGCCTTTTTTAAAAGAAGTTTTCTTTTATGAGGTTGCATAATCATGTCTGGTTCAAAATGAGCAGCACATACACGATGACTACTATTGTATAGAGTTTCTATTTTTGGCATTAAGTCAGGCCTATCGCATGCTTCGAGCCAAACTTCAGCTATGAAACAAAAATAACAAACTAAATCAATGCATGAAACTCAGGCTATTAAATGTAATATGAAAATCAAATAATAAAGTATTATACTTTTCGTATGAAAATACAAACAGTTTCTCACTTTCCTGAATCCTTTTGGAAAACGGTAACATTTTTCATCACACTTATAATATTTAATGTTACATCCACGAACTGCACACACTACCCGTTTTCTTCTTTTAAAAATAATACCAAAACCCCGTGAAAATATAAGCTGTCATGAATAATTTTATTCGCAAATTCACCACTTGCACTTTGGTTGGATCGCAGCACAGCACTGGCCGCCGGATGAGATACTCATCCGAACGACGTTGTAGGTCACAGAGAGCTCGGCAGTGTAACGTTACGAGATAACATACTGGTTCGTTCCTATACTGTGACAACACCTTCAGTGTAAGAGTTATACGCCACAGCGTCCAGAAACGCACACACGAGAAGCGTTTACATGACGTTACCCCGTCGTTTGACTGACAAGTACACCGTCTGTTTCCGCTCCATGGATTATGAACGTACTCCTTATGTCATCAATAATTTTGGTTTAGCGCAAATTTTAAACTAATGGCATTTTTATTTTAATAAGTTTATGTTGATAGGTAATTTCAAGCAGCCAATATGTTAAAGACAATCTCCTGGGTATACAAAATTATGTTCCAAGTTTTTATTGAACTTTTTACTATCCCTAAATTCTTAAAATACTTGAATTTGTCCATTATTCACCAAGGTTAACAACAGAAAAAAATATTTACCACTAATGGAGAAATTTCACTTCTCAGCTGGCTAGAAAGAGCAATAATGGTCAACTTCACAGCTACTAGTGGGAAAAATATTTTTTGAATAGTTTCAGTTTTTCGATAATTGCAAATACAACCGTTGAAACTGTAAAGTCATCACTTTAGTCATTCGAAAGTTTTTGGAATACACAAACTATAGAAATGAATCGCTCATTAATTGTATATGAAGCTGTAATCGAAAGTTTGTGAAATATAATAAATCAATCCATAATTCCGATTATACTGGTCAGAATATTGTAACAATAAATTAATACATTGTTATCGGTCCTTGATAAATTCAAACTGATGAAAACCTTATAAAAATGGAAGCAGACGACTGTAGTTTACAAAAGACACAAAATATTCGAATACTTTTCAATTTCACCAGACAAAAGCTATTTTTCCCCTTACCCCTATAGAAAGTACACAATTTCCTCCCTCAAATCAGAGAGGAAACTCATACTTTCCTCCCTAGGGAGGAACGTATTTTTCCTCCCCCTCATTTCAAGTAAGTTGTAAACGATGAATCTTGTGAATTCATTATATTCATTTTGTTTCCATAATTTGTAGAACATCCTGTATATCCTGTTTTTTGGTGAAAATCAAACATTAACGTTACTTCAACGTAGTTCTTCAATACAAATTTCAACTTCAGGAATCTTAGATATACGTTTTTTGAGTTCAGAATAAGAGAAGCAGAGAGGCTCACTGACAGTGAACACGGCGATTGACTTTTGAGGTGCAAAGTCGCTACATTCATTAAACTTAGTTGAATTTTTGAAAAATGGAGAGCGATTCAAGTGATTTTGAATTTCCAAATACACCACCTAATATCAAGGAACAAGTTAACATAGCGTCATTAACCTTACTACCACAAAAATCTAAAGACAGGTATGAAAAACAATATGCACAATATAAGCAATGGGTTGAAGACAACAAGATACCTACATAAATATTCAGAGAATGTTTTACTGGCATATTTTTCACTACAAGGAAAATCATTAAAAGCTTCAACACTTTGGTCTAAATATTCAATGCTACGCACAATGATACAAATGAAGGACAATGTCGATATTAAATATCCAAAGTTGATTGCATTTCTAAAACGTCAAAATGCCGGATACAAACCAAATAGAGCTAAAACTTTTACAAGAGAAGAAATAAATACATTCTTAATGGAAGTCCCCGATGATGTTTTTTTATTAATGAAGGTAAGAAATGAAATCCCATGCAAATAATTTAATTTTTGATATAAAATATTCATAGGTAGTCCTTGTTATTGGAATTTCTGGAGCATGTCGATGTGATGAGCTTATTAAAATGACTATGGATGATAATGAAGAGAAAGACAATCTTTCAGTCATAAATATCCATACTTCAAAAACGTATAAACAACGAACTTTCGTTATCAATACTACAACAGGTAACGGCCCAAATTTTGTTCAAATCGTTAAAAAGTATATCTGTCTACATCCTAAAACTGAGCATAAACGATTGTTGGTATGCTTTAAAGCAGGCAAATGTATAAATCAAGTGGTTGGCAAAAATAGTATAGCCAAAATACCACAAAAAATTGCAGAATATCTCAATCTTTCAAATGCCAAACATTACACAGGGCACAGTTTCAGAAGAACATCAGCAACTCTGTTAGTAAACGCTGGTGGGGATATTTTAGCTCTAAAACAGCATGGCGGTTGGAAATCAACCAATATCGCAGAAGGTTATGTAGAACAATCTTACACAAAAAAAGAAAAATTTCTGATCAAATTATGGGAAATAATGTAGAATCTGAACTTGATCAAAATCAGCCAAGCACTTCTAGAAGTTACCACCATTACAATGTGCTTAGCGAAAATATTTCAAATACTAAAGCTCTTGTTCAAACCCTATCTTCTTCCAATGGTGTTCATATAAGTGCTGCTCAAAACTGCACATTCAATATTAACATAAATAATTCTAAAATATAGTTAAACAATACTATGTACTTAATTGTATAACATAATAACATATTGATACATTTCTTAAATAAATAATTTTTGTGTTCTTAATTATATTCGTTACCTATAAGTGTCGTAAATAAATTTTCAAAAAAAGGTGGGTAGGAGGAAAAATCATATGTATCACATGGGACTAAAGTGCCTTTTCCTCCCATCCTGCGGGAGGAAAAGTGGCACTTTCCTCCCTAGTAATACAAATAGCTATTTCATCAATTTAATCACGCCGTCTCCTCTTTAAAATGGAAAACAGGTGGAAGACGAATCGACCACCGTTTCAGTATGCGCATCTTTGTCAGATTATTTATTACAAATGAACAACTTATACGTACAACGTCCGTGCTTCGGAGGGTTGGATGAGGGAGGCTGGAAGTGATTCACACCTAATCTCTCATACAAGTCTCGGTAGAAGGGTTGTCCTACCCGACACGGCGCGTCCCAATGGCTAATAGGGTGTCTCCAGAGGGAGTTGGTGGTCAGGGGACTCGTGCTCTTTGAGTTGTAAGTGCCTCCATGACCGACAACCCTCGGGATAAGCAATAGATAAGGCTCCAGTATGGGAACCCGAATAGTTGCTCGCGGATCAAAGGGAATAGAGTAGTAAACCTCGATAAAAAACCAGCAGCAAAGGGGAGGCAGCTATGTTGTGTGATTTTAGGCAGCGGCAGCCACTGCGTCCGGAGGCAACCGTGGCAAAAGCCTAGAGGAGTGAACCTCGATAAAACAATCCGTAATCTACGTTGTTAGCTACCGTGACAATAGATGAATGGCTACGCGAAAGTCAGTAAGAAACGGTGCCTTCGGGATACCTGGTGACCTCCCGGAGTATCCAGCCTTACCACCACAAGCGGGGCTCTGTGGTGGTGAACATTCAATTCCCTAGCTACTCGTGGGATGTAATATGGAGTATGAAAGGAAAATGGAACAAGAAGCAGTGGAGGAAGAGAGAGAAGGAAAGGGAATTTTTGGAAAATCGAGGCTGGTGAAACGAACACCTGATAAGGCGGGAGAGACCAGTGAGTGGAGCGATACTGGGGTGAAAAGGAAGGAGGTATCACCTTTGGAAGATAAGGATCAGAAGAGGAAACATTAGGAGAAAGAACGGGAGGAAGTGAAGAATGGGAAGGAGGGAGGGAGGAAGAGAGTAGGGAGATTGAAGGAGATGGTAAGGCGACTGGAGAAGAGGGTGAAAAGGCTGGAAGAACGAAAGTCGGTGGCGGAGGGGCGAGTCAGGGAATTGGAGGAGTTGAGAAGAGAGGAATATAGGATGGAGAGAAGACAAACACGATGGGAGACCGGAAAAAGAGACTGGGATGGATGAAATGAGATTAGAAATAGGGACTGGGAGGACAAAAAACGGGAGGGAATAGAGGTGAAAGTGGGAAATCCCATTCTGGGGGAGGATCGCACTACGGAGAGAAAAGGGACCAGGGTCAAAGCGGAGGTGTTGATATGTCGGATGGAGGGATATTGTAGGGATGAGAGGAGGGTGTTTAATATGTTGAGTCGACTGTTTGGGGAAGTGGGGAGCGGCGTCAGAGTTGAGCTACACAGGCTTGAGCATGTGGAGGTGGAGGTGCTGAAGAAGATGGTCGCGTGGGTTAGAGCTGATGGAACTGAGGTGACGATTTATATAGATAGGGAAGAGGAGGGCAGGAATGAGACGGTAATCATGAAGGATCTTGGAGATGTCAACCAGGAGAGGATAGATAAGATTAAGAAGGGTCTGACGGAGATGGAAGGAAAGTGGGTGGATAGACTCAGAGTCTCAAGGAACAGGGTTATAGAGGCGAAGAAGGGGGTTGAGGTGAGGGGAATTATGAAGGAGGTGGAAAAGGTGACAGGAGCTAGGGCAGTGGAGGCGGGGAGGCAAACAAAAACCATTAGATGGTAGGGATAGACCCATGGATGAAAGATGGAGTGGTGAGTAAGAAAATAGAGGAATTGATTGGGGAAGGGACAAGGGTGTTGAAAGTGGTGGGGGAGAGGAACGGCATGAAAATGGCGGTGGTGAGGGTGAAATGTGAGAAGGCAGGAAAACGGGAAATTAAACTGGACTTGAATAAGGTGAATATAATAGAGGGGAGAGAGTAGGGCAGATGTTTTGGTTGTGGAATGAAGAGCCATCAGGTAGCGGGGTGTAAGGCAAGAAGAGTAAAGAAGATAAGGGAATGCTGGCTGTGTAAGAGCGTGGGGCACATGGCCAGAGACTGTCGGCAAACCTTCCTTTGTAGGGTATGTGGGGAAAGGGGACACAAGCCAGGGGAGACAGAGTGTAGTAGGGGGAGGGAGGTAGTTGATATAGTTAATGGAGAGGAAGATGGACACCTTAGAGAGGATGAGTCCGGTCAAATTGGAGAGAGGGGTGAACAGACCTCGGGAAGAAAAAATGTGGAGGACGGATGGAGGGTGTTACAAATAAATTTAGGGAAATGCAGAGTAGCACATGATGTTCTAGATGAGGTTATTGGTAGGAGGAAAGTGGATGTGGTTTGTGGATCTGAGGTGAATGCTAGATATGTGGGAAAGCAAGGTTGGATAATGGATGATACAGGAGAGGCAGGAATAAGAGTGGCGGAAGATGGAATGAGGGCGGATGAAGTGAGGAAGGGTAACGGTTGGGTGGGAGTGCGAATTGGAGACATGGTGGTGTACAGTGTATATATAAGTCCAAATGTCAGCCTAGAAGAATATGAGAGGAGTATGACAGGACTGGAGGAAGATCTTAGGGTGTCTAAAGGGAAAAGGAGAGTTATAAGAAGAATGGTGACAGGCGATTTCAAGAATACTGCCTGGGAAGGGAGAAAAACGGACAGGAGAGGAGAGATTCTGGAGGAAGTGTTGACATCCAACGGATTGGTGGTGCTGAATGATGGACTGTTGCCCACCTTCGTGAGGGGTGACGGGGGTTCATCATTTATTGACCTAACATCGTGTGATGAATGGCTGGGGGAAAGAGTGAGTAGTTGGACGGTACTGGAGGATGAGGAAAGCTTGAGTTTACATAGGTATGTGGAGACGACTATAAGAGGAGGGAGAAAGGAATTGGTGAAAGAGTGGGGATGGAAGTGGACGAAGGCCGAGGCAGAAAGAATGGGAAAGAAAGTAAGGGAAGAGATAGGAAGGGGACTTGGGCATGATGTAGAGAAACTGTATGATGTGATACAGGGCTGCAGAAAAGAAGGGAAAAGGGGTAATGGGCGCAAGTGGAGGACCAATTACTGGTGGAATGAGGAAATAAAGTGTCTGAGGAGGGAGTGTAAGAAGGAACGAAGACGAATGTTGGGGGGAACAGTAGGGATGGAGGGAAAAGGTGGATATAAGGAGAAGAAGAAGAAACTGGAGCGCAGGGTGGAGAGGGAAAAAAGAAGAAAGTGGCAAGAGTTACTGGGGGAGTTGGAAAACAACCCATGGGGGAAGGCGTATGAGATAGCGGTGAAAAGAATGGGTGAAAAATAGGAACGTGGTGCTAGAGGAAGATTGGGAGAAAGAGATTATAGGCCCATCAGCCTGCTGTGTGGATTGGGTAAATTGATGGAGGGGATAATAAAGGTTAGGATTGAGGAAAAAGTTGATAGAAATGGGGGTTTTGGTGCAAGGGGCTAGGCAGGGTAACGGTAGGAATAAGAAATTGGCCCTGCTTGTGTTCTTCGACGTGGGGAAAGCGTTCAACAGTTTCAGTAAACGGGCGGTGTTGAGCGCGTTGACAAAGCTGGGAGTAGGGGAGCGGCTAGTTAATCTAGTAGAGGACTACCTGACAGGGCGTGCGACAGTGGACATTAGGGGGAGAAGGTATGGGACGGAGATTGGAGTGCCCCAGGGCTCAGTTCTGGGACCGACGCTTTGGAAGTGTGTGTTTGATGAAGTTTGTGGGATAGCAAGTGAAGAGGGATGTGAGATTATGGTGTATGCGGACGATGTATGTCTGGTATGTACGGCAAAGGGAGAGGTGGAGATAGAAAGAAAGGTGGAGAGGATCTGTAGGAAGATTGTGGAAAAGATAGAGCGGTGTGGACTGAAAGTGGCTGAGGATAAGACGGTGGGTCTACTGGTGAAGGGGCCGAGCAAGGCAAGGGAGGTGGGGGTGATGGTGAAGGGAAAGAAAATTCGGATGGAGGAAGTGGTGAAGTATCTGGGGGTGTGGTTGGATAGCCAATTATCCTTCAAAACGCATATGTTGAAGGCTGCACAGAAGGCAAAAGTAAGGGCAAAGTGGCAGGGAAGATTGATGGGTAATGTGAAAGGACCGGAAGAATGGAAGAGGAGGATAATTGGTAGGACGGTAGAGCAGAGTATGCTGTATGGCGCGGAAGTGTGGGTGAGAAAGCAGGGGTGAATGCGAGGGTTAAACCACTCCTGCGGGTGCAGAGAGGAATACTTCTGAGGGTGGTGCAGGCGTACAGGACAGTGGGTGGACTGGCAGCAGCAGTGCTGTCACGGTCCTATCCATTGGACTTGATGGCTAGAGCCAGACAGAAACGCTGGAGGGGTGCGAGCAGAGAGGTAGTAGAGGAATGGATGGATGAGGAAATGGAGAGAAGGTGGGATGAGTATGAGGGCGCGCTAAAAGGAGCGATTGGGAGCAGGAGAAATTTGGTGGACCGGAAATTTGGAGAGTGAAATGTTAACTTTGTTAGTTAACATTTCAGATAATAAAAATGTGCAATAATGACTTCAGAATTTTGATTTTTGGTGGAATAGTCTATATAATTACCTAAAAATATTTCATTCAAATATTTAATAATTTATTTAACTTTTGTGATTTGTGGTGGAATGAACTAGAAGACCAAAAAAATCAATATTCAAGAGATATTTTACCGCGAAATTTAAAATTTGAAATGGCCTTTAAATACGGAGGAGAAAGGTACCGGCAGGTCTTCTCTCATCGTCTGTTGTCGTAGCAAGTTGGAACTGTGCAGTAGTCCAAGTAATAAATTTAAGAATTTTTACAAAATCTTATAAGCAGCCGTAACTTTTTGAGTTCCCATCTGGATTACTGGTATGATATTTCATTTGTCACCTTTATATTTTAAAAATTTCACAGTTAAATATTAATTTTCAATGAGTAATTTTTTTTGTACTAAATGGATACCCATTTTGGAAGCCACATGGTTATACCTTTCCTCTCCTAGCTAGCTAAGTTTTATAATAGATATTTTTAGTTTAATATTATTGTTCCTTATTTTTTTTTTGTCAATTCAAACCATATATTTGTCCAGGATGAATCCTTAGGTTCAATTTTTTTTATATTGTAACTATTGAGCTGGACAGATATCCTCATGCAAAAATTTTTTTTTCTGTTATTTTTTCACTTATACCGAAATAATTATTGTAGCACAGTTCTCTGGACAAAGTTCCCTGGATAAAGTTCCCTGGACACAGTTTTTTGGACACAGTTCTTTGGACACAAGTTCCTGGAACACCGAAATGGATAATCTATAATAAATTCCTGACAAACAGTTTTTGGATACAAATTTTTTTTGAGACATCAAGTTCTTGTATAACGACATCCCGAAGCTATAGTTTCCTGATAGTCTACCTGATAAAAGTTTTTTTTTAACATGGAGTAACCTGGATACAGTCCATAGAAGTATACCAACAGCTCAAGTTCAACTTCATCTTCATCATCATATGTTTTTTTTTCGTGCTAAGTATTTTTTTTCATATCTTTTTAAATATTGTCTACTAACCCATTTTTTTCGTAATTTCGAAAACGTAATTATATACATTTTTTTACGTAGTGGTTTTATTTATTACACAGAAACTAAGTTATTTCTTTTTTTTAAACAGATTAAAAGTTAGCTGACCTTTAGATTTGATTTTCTTTCTAATTTTCTTTTAGGAAAGAAAATTAGTGGCGCCCTAAAATTGCTTTCTCTTTTTTTTCTAGTTTTGCTAAAAAAAATTAACTTTTTTCTTTACATCAATAAGGT
>CAJUYH010011510.1:0-10981 GCA_910591685.1 Galerucella tenella | reverse complement strand
ATATAAATTATGATGCACACTACCTTAACAGTTTGGCAATCGATATATAACACCTTACGTCTCATCTAAAATTATTAATAAAAATTAACTGAATGAAAAACGTAAGCCATGTTTTTACGGTCATATTTTCATTCAATAACGGGCCCTTAAATCTAAATTCTGACTTGCTTGACAATTGTAATGATATACAGAGCATTCCAATGAAAACTATCCAGCCCACATAATTCTGAAGACGTCACTTTTATGAAAAAATTTAAAAAATACAACACACATACAGGGTGTACCAATCTTACGACAAACTTTGGTATATGGGTTATTATAAGAGATATTGAAAAATGTTTAAAAAAAATTGTAGATGTGCTGAAGGTCCATAACTCGATCCTGTCATTTTCTTTCTTCTTTCAAATGGAACACCCTGTATTTTATAGCAAAAATAGAATCTTCGATTATGTAACTTTAATTTTTGTCAAGCATTCCCTATACCAAAAGTGTATAAAAACAGAGTAATTTTGTAATATTTATTGTAAACTATTATTATTGACCTATTATGTGAAAGCAATAAACGTTGTATGTAACAAAAAATCCTAATTAATGATAAATTTTAATGAATAATTTATTCTAAACAAAACTAGCTACCAAAAGTATAATCCTAACCGTAATATTAAAATGAAGGCTCAAAGTGTTCACCGTTAACATCAATGCAATGCTGTAAGAGGGGCCCCAACTGATAGGCCAGCTCGGTCACCTGATTTAACAAAAGTATATTTATTTTTTTCGGATATAATTTTGATAATCTCATTAAAAATCTTGGGCTGCAACAGATTATTATTATTCTTTACCTCCTATCCAATTATACAGGGTGTTGAACTTGTTACGATTTCGACACAAAATTGGTTATATCTTTTAAAATACCCCGTATAACATATTAAAACCTCATATTGTTCTAATGGCGAAGTGGAGCAGATTTCATTTTTGAAGTAAAATATAGGGTGTTTCATTTAAAATATTGGGTAGGGTAACCATGCATACGGGGGAGGGGGCTAAAGTTATAACAATTACATATGAGCAAAAAGGCATTTTCTTTTTCCAGGCTTCTTTGACGCTCTAGCTAGACCATTGAAAGTCCGAATAAGTGAACATAAAAAATATATCAAAGATAGGGAGTTCTTTAAATCAGGTATTTGTAAACATGCTTGGGAAGAGGGGCATAAAATTCAATGGGATTCGACAAAAATAATATTGAAAGAGCCCAATAATAAAAGACGAAAAATCAAAGAATGTGCTTTAATACAACTAAATGCAGATAAATGTGTAGCTAGTATTTCAGCCGAATGTAGTCAAATTTGGTTACCAATGTTGAAAAGAGAAATTTCCAATAATCAATTACCTGCGTTATCAGGATAGCATCATAAGTTTTTATCCAGGTTTTCTTATGATTTATCATTGGAATAGTTGTTAATCGATACACACATCAATACAAAAAATCACCAAACTGAGTTATACATATATGGAAAACAAAAATAATCATACACAAAAAAGTAACAACAAACGCGTTTTATTAACATATCCAAAATAAGGGAAAAGAAGCCCTATCCCAATGAAAAACGTTCCTGGAACGTGCACTTCACTGGATTCCATTTCTAGTAGACTATCATATCTTAGAATGTCATAAAATAAAATATTTTATTTCACATTTTACCAGAGATGTGATCTACTATGAATGGACCTTAATAAAATTTGACAACAAAGTTTTGTAGTCTTAAACACAAAACAGTCTAACCTAACTGTTTTGTGGTCTTAAACTTCAAAATATTATTGATTGTCTAGTTGTCATATTTTTTCGTTGTGTCCGATAGGGACCAAAAATTATTTGATTACTAGTTAATCTTGACAACGGTAGCTGGAATGCTACAGAAAAGTCGAAATAAAAAATAAAAAACATTATTGTGGTTTGATTCCCAAAAAATAAGAGAAAAAATAATACGTAATGCCACAAGGAACTTACAGAAAATATTATATACCTTAGAAAATAATATATCATGTTTAGATCAATGTTGTAGAGAAAATATACGAAAATATACGATACGAATAGTTTCCTGTATTGTGTTACACATTTTTATTAATCCCATGATGTTATTTTTATTTTGATTCAGAAGACAATTGAAAAGTTAATGTTAACAGCCTCCGTCCGTTAAGATTTTTTGGCAAAATCAGTTAAAAACTCGCGTCTTAGTACCTTTAGTTCACAGGTCCCTATAGAAAGTGTAGATTATGCCGAAGTCTAACACCTTGTTTTTGTTTTATATCAACTATTAAAAAAATTAACAATTTTGAATACTTACCACTACTACATTGTTCGTAACAATTTTATCAAACGATAAAATGTGTTCACACACTCCCGACATACATACAAAACCGTTCATTGTAAAATTCTTATTAGAAATAAATCCGATTTCATGTAGGCTAAGTAGGCTTGTTTGTTACTCATATTCATAGTCGTCGTTACGTTTTTTGTCCACACAAAAAAACATGTTGACTGATAAACCGAGTTGGTTCTTGTTTTGAAAGTCGCAAAAGCTAGAAAAATCGAACATTCCAATTTAAAACGGATAAAAAGCTTAAATTATATTAAAATTTTTATTTTTAAAGAAGGAATTAGAAGATATCATAGACGTGCATATTAAAATTGAATAAAGATACCGGTAATAACTTAATCGTGAATTATTGAATTACGATCGATAATTTTTATGATGATGTACAGGGTTAGTCATTTCTCGAGTTGTTGATGTTGCCACGGATACTTTAAAACACGCGCGTTTCTTAAAGTTCGATTTAAACACGCTGAGGCGTGCGTCCCCGTATTTTTTTTGCTTGAGCAGGATTTCTATGAAATAAATTAACCCTAATTCCACCCTATAGTTGTAATGCAATATTTCCCTAACTATCCCTCCTGCAACTAATTTCTCTCCGCATTTATTTGGAGAAGGAAGCCATGAGAGTGGCTCGTAGAATGCTATCAGTGGAGAGGCAAATAAATGGAGAGACTGAGGGATCACTCAGGATTGATGAGGGAAATACAAAATCACCGCATTCTTAGGATGCCTCGTACCTTTCTGTCACAAAACTTCACGTGGACAAGTTCTTTAAGGTCCTCATTCCCACGAGAGACCAATGGGATAGCGAAGAAATCTCCTTCCTAGAAACGGACTATGTGATTTACACTGACGGATCCAAAACCGGAAACGGGGCTGGAGCGGCGGTCCTCAGCAGGAAAACCAGAGTGGAGATCACAGTCAACCTGGGCAGGTACGCTACCGTCTTTCAGGCTGAAGTATACGCCATTGAACTGGCTGCAAAAGAGCTGATGAATGAACCTGTTGTCAAAAAGAACATACACCTCCTGTCAGATAGCCAGGTTGCTCTTAAAGCACTGAGCTCGAACAGGATAAAATCTAAGATGGCAAGGAAAACAGAGTCATTTTGACCTGGGTGCCGGCGCATCAAGGAGTGGAGGGCAATGAGGAGGCCGACACAAAAGGGATCAGAGACTTTATTTATCGGACCTCAACCTTTTTTTGGCATTGCGGAAAGCACAGCTAGATCAGCTATAGCTATCTGGGCGGAGAGGAAAACCTACACATACTGGGCAGACATACCGGGGCTCTCTCACTCGAAGGCGTTCATATACTACCCTTCGAGTACAAAAAATAAGCAGATCCCGGAATGGAGCAGAACAAACCTACGCATTCTGTCGGGACTGCTTACTAGACATTGTCGACTAAAGAACCTAAAGAAGATGAGTTTGGTTCAGACCTCGGAGTGTCGGTTCTGTTATTTGGAGGACGAAACTGCGGAGCACATACTATGCTCATGCCTGGCTTTGGCAGGGTAAGGTATAATATATTCGGTTTTGGTACCTTAGAGCCGAACGACTTCAAAAAAGTATCACCAAATACAACCAGAAGCACAGGTTTGTGGGGTGAATTGTAATACCTAGGGGTGAGCCACAATAGACTTAAAAAGGTCGCAGTAGAGTTGGCGAGAAGGCCCCATTCACATAGAACCTAACCTAACCTAACTAACAGAAGCTTATCAGATATTACAGAGCAGTAATCAAAATTGACGAAATATTTAACAATAACTTAATAGTAACTTTAGGTAAATGCTATTGAAAAATAAATCTTCTCCTAGAGATTATTGTTTGAAAAACAGTATTAACAGCATTATGGAGAAATGTTCACAGATTACTGGAGTGGGAATATCGACTACATATTTACAAAGTAATACGTGAACAAAAAACAAAAATGAAGAAAACCAATGAATTTATAAACAACGCAAACTGAAGATTCATCCATACATTTTATATAAAAAATGAAGTACCCACATTGAATAAAATATTAAAATTAATGAAAACTGGTGCGGATTTGCCGCATATAAGTAAAACACCGTTGTGGCGCATTATGCATAAAATAAGTTTTGAAATAATGTAAGGAACGGAGTAGGAAAGTCGGAGTATGAAAAACGTGAAATTATATTGAGGCGAGATGATTATTCTCCTCGCGAGATAATGGCAGCAAGATGACGGAGAAAACAAATTTTTGTATCTTGATGAAACTTGAGAAGGAATATTGATCAAAACTTTCACATTATTCGTACAATATCTATGGTTTTTTACATTTTTATGCGACTATATTAATCACTTAATCATTTTACCAAATAATATTATATTTAAAACAGTTGAAGTGCCCTTAGACCATAGGATTTTTCATTTGTCTGATTTTCGATTCGACTTGGAAAATGTCATCTATCATCCATGTCAATAGAAATAGAAAATGTAGGGTTATGATTTTGTTTTCACAAATTTTGAGTTGTTTGCTTCAGGTCAGATTTAGGTGTGGACATAATCAAAATGCCTTTGATAATCACAGAAACTGCTGCACTTGCAACTTTAAATCTTTTGTTATAATAACAAAATTACAAAAAGAAACAAGTGAATAGAAAGTTTTGGTGTAGAAAATTGTTATTTCGTCGAAGGGAACGTGGTATTTCGAATTTAGATTTCAGTGAACTTTGGTTGGTAGATTCCACGAGCTCCAAAAAATTTACACGAATGAGCTCAAAAACTTTTGAAGAAATATTGTCAAAAGTACATAGCAAAATTCAAAAGAAAGACACTATTCTGAAGGAATGTATCGAAGCAAAAAAAAGGTAGAGTAATTCTGCACATATCCTATGAAAGAATGTAGTCAACAGCAAATAATGCACAATGCGTATGATTAATCATAAAAATCAGATGAAAAATCGAACCGAAATAGATACGGTTCTATTTTGCAAAATTCGAATGATTTGTCAAATGCAAAATCAAACGGATCAAATCAAATTGAAAATAGAACAGTGTAAACGAATACAAAGTACGGTTTCGTTCGATTTGTTAAAATTAAATGTAAAATCAAATGAAAAATCCTATGGTCTAAAGGCACCTTCAGTATTAATTTGTTGTATCATAATTCATATTGTTGTATCAATTTTGAGTACAACTCTGTAATTTCCGATAAACACCTGTTAGTTAGGGAATTATTGCATTCCAATACTCTACTTATTGTTGAAATAAATTATACATGATATCACTTGCCCCAACGTCAAACGATAGTTAAAAGCACCATAATATTTTAACAACTTTCTTATCAAACTCTGGGACATTTATAATCTATTCAAAGCTCCACAAGGTGAAAAAATTAGTAAGCTTTCCCATAAAAATATTTGTTTTGAGATTTAAGCATCTAATTGAAGGTTCTCTTAGCAAGAGGGTTGTAGAAATGTGGGATAAAACAGCGGCCGCACTGTTCCGCTTACATTTGTAGGCTACCAACTGTAGTTATTGGAACTTTTTGGAACTTCAGTTCTTTACGTCAGGTTATGTTTGAGCGACCAGGGGTCGCGACTCAAAAGATCTGACCGTTACGCGTTACGTTACGCTACGTTATGTTACGTTGCTTCGTTATGTGCCTTGCTTGCGTGTTTGTGCTCTCTCCTTAGTCTCTCTCTCTCTCCTTTACGAAGCAGCGATTCATATGCTCCGGCCGGGATTCGAACCCGGGACGCCCGCGTGGAGTGCGAGCATTCTACCACTGAACCACCGATGCTATATTAAAATTCTATGCAAAGCTGGTATTCGCAGTGCTGGTGATCTACTTGAATTTGTTCGGATAAATTTTTACCATTATTTCCATAATTTTTTTTGCGCGATCGATCTTTTTTGTACATTTCGAAGAAATTTAAATTATTTTATTCGGAATTTATTTCAATATGATCGCGCAAAAAATGGTATAAGCATCTCGAACGTTAGGGGTAATTACAACGTTTGCATGTAGATTCCTCTCGTAAAATTGGACAAAATGATATGAGGATTTAGGGGTCTAGCACATTTACTTTTCGAAATACAGGGTGTTGAAATTTTGAAAACTTGAATGTTTTAATTCGATCAATCGATACATCGTTCAAGTGCGATACGGACAATCCACACGAGTTGAACAGCATATTTTTTCTACGACCCACTAAAGAAAAAATCTAGAAAATAAAAATTTCTATAAACTGTAATATACCTTCAAATTGGAAATTTAACAATTCAATTTTGTTTCCACTAATTTTTTTGTGGTAAACGTACAGTTCTTGAATGTCCAATTTGTATAATGCTACGGTTCCCCTTTTTAAATATATGATGCTGTTATAAGTAGAAGTTGCCAGTCGGACTCCCTCATGAAGGGTACCGTACCATTATCTATAATAATGAATATTCTGCTAAATATTTCAAACGTCTACCTGTTGTCGTTATTAATATCAAGCAGAATGATTATTTAAAAATAAAATTAACAATCAAAAAAATTCCTCACGGGTAATCGAACCCGGGTCTACCGCGTGAGAGTCTGGTTTGCTTACTATTCAGCCACCGAGGCACATGCAAATTGTTTACCTATAACGTCAAATGTATTACATAATTTTTGCTTAAAAGGAACTAAAGTTCCTACCGTGTGTCCCGCGACACGTTCTACCTTTTTTTTCTTGTTAATTCTACAGAGCGACAGAAGGGTCCATCAATTCACTATTTTATTGTAGTTTCATATTAACTGTAAGTTGAAATTTCTAAGAACCTTCTAATTTTTTAATTTGTACGTGTACATTTATGATCAATTTCTCACTAGTCAATTCACTTTGACAAGTGAATCGACATCTCTTGAAATTATTCAAAAAGTCCCCCTGTTCTACCCACGTCTCACTATGTACTATACAACTCGATGTTTTCCATCATTTTCACGCTTTTTCCCGTCTCCACTTCGTCACATTCACATTCGCTCTCTTATTTAAGTGGCATTCAGATTATTATTAGCAGACACGCACACTTTCGTTAGTGCTGTGTCTGCTGTGTCTACACTGGCGAGGAAAATGCAACCAACGATATGGAAATAATAAAGACTTTTATACCTACTTAGCAAACTGTTGAAAGGATCGGTTTTTGAAGATTAGAGTACTCCGATTTAATGTATATTGAAGATGTTGTATTCTATTGTGATAGGCGAACAATGAAACGTAATAAGAGTGCAAATATATACCTACGATTTATTATTACACGGAAGATGGAAATTTGTAGGCACATACAGACGAAAATAAAAAGAAATTTTATGACAAAAATCCAGTTTGTCTATAGTGGTTTCCAAGATATATACGTTGGTAATAGTATTTATTAGGAATAAATACAGAGAGAGTGTATAATTTGAAATGAATTCAATAGTTCAATTTTTATGAATGCTCAAACTCTATCAATATTTCAAATCGAGACTTTTCACATACAATAATAATGTATATAGGTATTTAGAGATGTGACGTTATCAATGATTTTGTTAAACTATCATTTTGATGGCAGATAATAATAGTATATTATACACCAAGGTGGTAAAGACTATTATTATTGACCGAGCACCAAGATTATAAGGTGCGAGGTTTATAAATGTCTTAAACACCATGGTGTATATACAATTTTTTCCACTACCAGCCAAATTTAAGACAAAAATAAAAAATAATTCACAAATGCTCCACGAGAAGCGTTACTCCGTCATCTGACTGACAAATACAATGTCAGTTTTCGATTTATTATGAACGTACTCGTTATGTCATCAGTCATTTTTGGTTGAGCGGTAATTTTAAACTAATGGCATTTGTATTCCAATAATTTTATCTTTATTGGTAATTTCAAGCAGCAAATATGTTTAAGACAATCTCCTGGGTATACAAAAACATGCTGCACAAGTTTTTGTTGAACTACTATCCCTGAATTAAATATTTGAATGTATTCATCATTGACCTAGGTTGATAATAGAAAATTATTAACCACTAATAAAGAAATTCAACTCCTCAGTTGGCTAGAAGAAGCAATAATTATCAACTTCACAGCTAGTAGTGGAAAAAAATTATTGACGTTATGAAAAACAAGCAAATAATAATTCAATTCAACTATTTCAATTAAGCAAATGTTCATAATGTTGTGCATTTACTATTTAACAATATCCTAAACGCTATCGAGTTTCATTTAGAATATTTCTAATAAGTTTGAATAAAAGAAAAATCAAATTGGAAAATGTTATATCTGGAGACTTGGTCTAGGTTATGGGCACTTTGGACGTGCGAGAATAGTGCCACCTGTAGAGTCTGAGCAGTACTTAAATTTAGGAATTAATTGAAAGTGTATGGCTGTTGGTAGTTATTCTATCAGCACATGACTTACAGTTGTCAGAACCAAACATTAACCCCGGAAAATATGCGAACTAAAATAAGGTCATCGCAAGCAGCCAATCAAGAGCCAATGTTAACGATTGTCCATTAGTAATTGTTAAATATAATCGAAATAATATGACCGAGTGATTTCATCAACATACATCATTTTATTCATTCTGTATCAGTGTTGTCAATGCGAGGATGATTATCCGATTTTTAGACTATTTCACTAATTTAGATCCAATAGTTTTTCGAATATTTTTAGAAGGGATATATAACATGGCTATTGTTTTGGGGGATTTTCCATATTGACAGGGGTCGAAGACTTTATTTAGATACCCAATGTGTCCTTTTGGTAATTTTGCCAAATTCTGATAATTGGAATAGTAAGTTCGGGTACTTCTCATTTTTGCATCGGCAACACTGGACTATAACCAGTTCATATTTTGTTGCTTTCCATAGAAACTTGACCCTTCTTTTTCATGACATTAATACAGTCATGTAATTAGAAAATATAGACATTTAGGGCAAACGGTAGTTTTAGTTTTGGTCCAACATACATTTTTTTATTAATATTTAGAATTACATTTTTAGCAAGTTTGACTTTGTTTACATATCTCTTAACAGTTGACATTTATATTGGGTTATCGATTACAAATATCCAATTGTTACTAAAAAAATACAACTACAACTACAGCGACAAGAACACGCCCACCAGGGCTCACGTTTGCTTCTGCCAACTGTACATTGTCGTTTTACAGTTAACGTGCTCCATTCTTCTAGCTTGTTGTGGAAATATCAAATAGTTAATATTTTCTGTCATTAATCATTATGGAAAAAGACAATGTCCAAATTTATTGTGAAGTAATGTAGACTCCGTTTCATTAGGGAAGAAGCCACTAGAGTCTAGATTCTAGAAGTTGCAGTCGTATGCGCGAAGAAGCTGCACATAACAATATCTGAACATAATTAGTATATTACGTAACAAGAGTTGTAAGTAACCCATTACGCACGAAATGAAAAAGTTTGTGCGCATAAATTTCATGAGTGCGTAATGGAATTACAACTCGTGTAACGTACTATACATTTTTTACGCCCATCTATTTTCTTCTGAGTGCTCATAATTTCATCTTTTTTACTACTAACAGACATATTCGTAGGTAAAGTTGAGAAAATGTTCGGATACTATATTTTGTTACAAAAATTGACAGCATAAAATGAGATTACGCTTATTTCCATAACAAGAAAACGCGTATAATTTTTTTTAGAAATTGTATAATGTGTTGACGACATTTAGGGGCATCACTCTTTTAATCTAAAATGTATTTCTCTAATGCTAAAAGCTTTTATGTTTTTTCATTGATTAAAAGTATGTAAATAAACCAAATAAAGTAGTACGTGAATAAAAATTTGATTGTAATTTAATTAAACCAAGAAGTTTAAGTTTTCTTCTCAAAACGCACATGTATGTTATGAGATCTTATTACGTGAATGTTTATTGTTAATAGTATATTAGGTAACGTGTGTGGTAAGAAGCATTTTACGCACTTATGGAAAAGTTATTCCGTGAGTGCGTAAAATGCTCTACAACACGACTTACATACTATACTTTACCTACGACCTACTTGTACCTGTATTTTTTATAAGAAGCATAAGAAATAACAGTTACATCATTAGAGGTGCTCGGTAAACTCCATCTCTATTACTCTATTACCAATGAAAGAAGCACATTAGAACTAACGTTTAATCATTATTAATATATTGTTGATAATCGAAAGTCCATTTTTCAATTATAATCAATACATATACTTAGCCCTTTGGGCTTTTCATAGTTAAACGTGGCCATATCGAATGTTTTCAAATAGTAAATTTTGAATAAAATGGCTAAGATGCTAAGATGTTGCTAGAGAAGCCGTTTGATTTACTTTACAGCTGTGCGTTTTTTTTACAGTGCGTAATAGACGTCATTACATTGATACCGACTGTGTGTTATTGACTGATTACAGGGGTGGTCGTAGGTAAATGTCATTTACAAGGAATGTTGACAGTGCGATTTTTGAACAGACATGGGCGTAGAAAAATATTGTTATGTGCAGCTTCTTCGCGCATTCGACTGCAACTTCTAGAATCTAGACTCTAGTGGCTTCTTCCTTAATGAAACGGAGTCTAACGTCTAGTGCACTTGATAAGTTTCTTTTAAGTAAAATAAAACAAA
>CAJUYH010011509.1:0-10981 GCA_910591685.1 Galerucella tenella | reverse complement strand
ATCGAACTATTAAAGTTGTGGACGTGATTTATAGTTACCTATATGCTACTATCAAATATTATAAATTATTTTCACCTATTTAATCGGTAACCAGATATATAATTTTTATTTTTTATCAGAATTACTTTATATTTATGTTTAATTTTGATAATAAATCGTGTCAATAGGACCTAACAGCATATGAGATGTTTTAATTATATTCTTCTTATCCACTCTTGGGCCCATTCGAACCACGTACACCGAGAAAAAGATTTATTTGTGACAATCAAAATCTTATTATGTCAAATAAATATGATTTTCCATATGGCCTAACTAATATTTAATTTGTCGTTAAGAAAGGATTTGTTTCAAGTTCGGAAAGTAATATTGTTGATGAATAAAAACATATTCATTGTCATCAATAAAATGAGTTATCTACCGAAAATTACATTTATTTTTGTGAAAATGTAGTTTTTCAATAACAAATACTTATTTTTGCAAGCTAACCATATTGTTTTATTATAAAAAAATTACTTTATGGCAGAATGACATTCTTTATCATAAAAAAATGTATTGAATCGGTAAAATATATTTCTTTACCATAAAAAAGTATATTGTCTGGGTTAACGATATGTTTTTGATTCGTAAAAAATGTATCTTCCCAGCAAATTATATTTTTTTTGTTGAGAACAAATATTTCTTCTTCAAGAAAACTATTAATTTTTACTAAAATTCAACATATTTATCATAACCGAACCATAATTTTCATAAACATTATATTACCTCATAGTGAAAAAATATATTTCCCTAATAAACCGAATTATTTATGGTATTTTTTTTTGTTTATGGAAGTTACCTACATGCACTATTCAATACACTGAGCTTTTGAAATGTTTCTAAATATTTAGAAATATATTAAAAGTTCACGGTGTATTAACCAGTATGGGTAACTTCCACACGGTTCTCTAAATAATTAGGTTAATTGGGAAAATATATTTTTCACAAATATTTGTCTAAGCCGTTTCCATTGCAGACTATGTCGAACAACAAAGTTGACTTTCGTTTTGTATGTGTGGACTAGTCGATCGAATTGGTCGATGGTTAGTCTGGACACGGATTAAAATTACAGTATTTTTATGACAAACATGTTTAAATCTAATAAAAATTCATGGTCTCTATTTATGCATAAAACTGTTTAGTAGGAAAGCGGATAGGAATAAAAAACTTGCTGCTGAATATTTTGATCTATTAGAAAGAAAGCTATACATTTTTAAAATAGATACCATACATTTATAAAATGGAACCCATACATTGTTGAAATTAAACACACCTACATGATCTAAAACATAACTAACAATGGTATCCACAAGATAGCATTGTCTATCCTTAAGTGTGCTCATTAATGCTTTCCCCATAGTAGTTTTTTGGAGTTCTTGTAGTAGATCTGACAGGTTTAATTGAGAAATGTGTATGTTTGAGGTACATTTCGCTTGCTTGTTACTTCTACCTACTTGAATATAATTGTCACTTATTTCATTACCTTCAAAGATATCTCACAATTCTTGTAATCGCCATGAGCTTAACAATTCATTCATTCTATTATTAAACTTATTTTTGTCCAGAGCACTTTAACCATATACTTCACAATAACAAAATAATTAGTAAAATTGCAAAAACTGATCTAATTTCACATGCAGACCAAACGTATATAGGTAGTGACCGTTACTGAATAATAGGGAAGGGTGGGATGAGAATTCTTTGTTTCAATTGCCACATAATTTGTAGGCTAATGTGATTTCTTGCGGGTGAAAAATATGTGATTTGTAGCAAATAAGTTAATTTTTCTCGTTACAATAAAAGTACAATTATGCTGAAATACTTATTTTTTCGGTATAAAGCATAGAGTTCACATTTCCTGCGCATAGGATCTCTAACTTTGCCCATTTTGTGCAGGTCTTTCCTCACGGTTTAGTGACCAGCCAACAGGTAGGTAACTGTCTTCCATTGTATCTTACCCATGTTCAATAGCCTGGTTGAGAGTTTCTTGTCTGCCTTGTTCAGTAAACCCTGGAGGTATCTTCATTCGAATAAGTGCTCCCTATCTAGCCAGTTCCCTCTTATGAAATCTTTTGCGGTTCGACAAAACGGCTGCGGACCTGAAATCTCCTTTGAAACTTTCTTTGGCTGACTGATCCGCCATTTCTTAAACACTTGAAATACCTGATGTATTTGATTTTAATACATTAAAATAAATGCTCAAAATGTTCTCCACCTAGTTGTTGGCAATAGCACAGTCTCCTATAGAACTCCTCCTTAACTTTGTTTAAAGTTTAAGGTGAAATATTCCGCATTTCTGTAGTTATCCTGTCTTTGAGGTCTACAATGCTAGTTGGTTGTGTTGCATATACTTTGTTCTTGAGATAACCCCACAGAAAAAAATCCAATGGCGTAAGGTCTGGCGATCTAGCTGGCCACTCAATAGTACCTCTTCGTCCAATCCATTTATTGGGGAAGATTTCATCTAAATAAGTTCTTACCATCAAAGCATAATGTTGCCCCGTCTTGCTGGAACCAAACATTTTCATTCGGTAAGCTAGGATCTATTGCGTTGGGATATAAGTTTGCCAACGCAGGAATAACTTCATTTCTAAGCATATTTAAATTCATTCATTCATTCAAACGTTTGGGTTGTGCTCAACAGCCCGGGCACTTGACCTAAGTCATTGTACCATTCCCAATGTTATCTACTTCCACTCCAAAAGTTTCGTGTCCTCTATATAGGCCACTAGCTTATTTGGGGGGATTTTAAGTAGTTCTAATGGTTGTATAGTTTCCTTTCCAAAATGCTTCTGTCTGAGTCCTTCTAAGTTCTTACATGAGCAGAATATATGAATAGGTGTTTCATCCCTTAGTTCGCACTTCCTACAGAAAGGTTCACTGACTATTCCCATTCTGTACAAATGTTTCCTTAGAGTGCAATGTCCAGTAACCAGGTCGGTTACTGTCTTCAAGTGTCTCTTGCTCAGTTTCAATAAACTGGTTGAGAGTTCTTTGTTTACCTTTTTCAGTAGACTTTTTGTGTGAAGATGACCTTCCGGATTTCCCCTCTTATGTAATCCTTTGTGATTCCACAGAACGGTTCCGGACCTATAAAGTCTCCTTTAGAGCCTTGTTTAGCTAGCTGGTCCACCAATTCATTACCAGCAGTCCCTTCATGTCCCGGCACCCATACTAGAGACACTGTGTTGTCTCTTGCCAGCTTATTAAGGGACTCTTTGCAGTTTTTAACCAGTCTAGATTTCGTGGTAGGATTGCTGATAGCCTTCAGCAATGCCTGGCTATCAGTGAATATTTTTATTCTTTGTCCGGTATAACCCCTCTTGATATTTTCATCAATACAGGCTATAGCAGCAATTGTTCCTGCCTGGAATACAGACGTGTATCTACCAAGGCTGAAGAACATTTTCTTCCTAGGTCCATTTATACCAGCCCCAGTGCCATGGTTGGTTTTAGATCCATCAGTGAACCAGCTGATATCCCCGGGATTTCCCGAGTGCATCACCTGTTGCCTAGATGGAATGATAATATTCACTCGCTCAGTGAATATATTCTCTGGTATCATACTATCCAGACCCATCTGAAAGTTTGGTTCGTCTAGTATTGTCCCAGTTATATCGGTATGTCCCCCACGAACATTGTTCGGGGTCCACATGCCTCCCGATTTCAGTCTAAGAATCGCCATCATCGCCTCTGCCCTAACAAAAAGTTCCAGAGGAGGGAGGCCTATAAGGGCTTCCATTGATGACGTGCCCGTGCTGTTCATTGCCCCGGTAATACCGAGGAGAGCTTGTCTTTGGATTGTAGCCAATTTGTTCTCTACTGAGGACACTTCTGTCCTTCTCCACCAGACTACCGTTCCATAGGTGACCGTAGGCCTAATCACTGTTGTGTAAAGCCAGTGTACCACCTCAGGTCTTATTCCCCAGGTTTTTCCCATAACTCTTCTGCATTGCCAAAATAGTCTGGTTGCCCAGCATATTTAAATATTTTTCATCTGTCAAATTTCCATCTATAAATATAGGACCAATAATATGGTCGCCTATGATACCGGCCCAAACGTTCACCTTTTGAGGGTACTGAGTATGTGTCTCACGCATCCAATTAGGATTCTCTGCTGACCAATATCTACAGTTCTGTCGGTTTACCTCTCCATTCAATGTGAATGCTGATTCGTCAGAAAAAAGAATGGTACCAAGAACTATCTCATTTCTGTTTAGCTTATTCATCAATCATTCGCAGAAATCCATTCTACGATCTGGATCGTCTTCTGTTAACTCCTGCACAAAAGTTAATTTGTAGGGATGAAGTTTTTCTTTATGAAAACATCTTAGAACAGTTGTATGACTAACATTATTTTCACGATCAATTTGACCTGTACTTGAAGTTGGATTCTCTTCGACACTTAACAAAATATCCACTTTCACATCATCTTCAACGAAGTGTGGTTTTCTTTTCAATGGTTTGACATGTCCAAGTTCTCTGAATCGTGCATGAATTTTAGACACAGTACGTTGTGAAATATTAGGCAATTCGGGATATCTGTGATTAAATAAGTTTGCCACTTCAACTTGACTTCTGCAGTTATCCCCGTACCCGATCATCATTAAAATCTCAATTCGGTGAGTCTCAGTTAAATATTTCATTGTTATGTCGACAAGGAAAGAGTGTTTGACAAAGATTTTGCTTTTTCAGTATAAAGTGTCAACACATCAACCACTGACAGAATAGAAAACAATCCACATTATTTACCGATTTAAAACAATCCACATTATTTACCGATTTTGTCTAATTATTGGCGTTTTTAGGCAATTTTTAGGTATTTATGATAAAATTCATGGGCGTAGCAGGTTTTGTTTAATATACAAATACGTCTAATAATGAGTTAGTTTGGATTTTTGATAAATCCATATTTAGCTAATTTAAAAAAGTACCAATATTTCAAGTGTAATAAATTATTAATTTTAAAATTTCACCCTGTATAATTCATAATTGACCATGCATTATTTAGTTTGTTGGAATCGGTTGATTGAGAGGATTTCAAAAATATGCAAATATACAGGGTGTTTCATTAAAAAAAAATACCGACTATCTATGGCATACTTGCGTGAATCACCCTGTACATTTAAATTTATGTTTACATAACGAACATCTCAATTCAAAAGTTGACGTGTCCTGGCATTTTTTATAATTTTCTAAAATAATGACATGAACAATTTTATTCCATAAGTGGTTTCCACACTGTATGTACGGATCTCCAGACAAACACAATATTTGCCTTTTAATTAAGAGTCGATTGCTTTACTATTTTGTAATAGTTCAATCATCTGTCCTAGATAATATCCTGTCGGCCTTTGATAGACAACAACTATCCAAAACACCAGTGGCGTGTTTTAGTGGAGTACTTAATGGTAATATCCGTTCTGTCTAAAATAGATATTTCAATCCTTTCTATCAAGTTTATTGTGAAAATTGGTGTACAAGTTTATTCAATGTTAGACAATAAGTCAAACAAGGAGTTTTTTATTTAATTGAAAAAATAGTTAATAATATTAATTTATTCATAATAATAATTTATTCATTATCCAACAAACAAATCCATTGACAGAACAATATTATTAGAAAGTAGCAGCAATAATATAACGATTATTTTTTTCGTATCATTTTCAACCAATTAGCAAGATAAATTTAGTTAAGTTACCTCGTATAATTTGGATAATACCTGATTATACATAGAGTAGCTCTACCAATCAAAAAATTTACAAGTGATTATACATAGAGTAGCTCAACTAATCGAAAATTTCACAATACTTTAATTTTCATAGTAACCACATCGACATCACAAGTAGCAATTTAAATTCTTCAAGGATTGTATAAACGGCTACAAGATATGTCTTGCTCATAACGGTCTACAAAACAATTATATGATCCTTATACAACTGAAAAGGGCCCATTTTTATACAATTGTTTGGTTGTATAACATTTCTATCAAAAGTTTATACAACTCTTATATGACTGTTTTATACTCATTTATACAGCTACTATAAAATGATTTAATAGTGTGTCATGTAGTCACATCTATAAAATGGGATTGAAGCGGCACTATGAAGGTCCTACAAAATGGTTGTATAATGCCATATATTTTTTTTAAATGCTGTTATTTCGAGCACAATGGAAACAGTTTGTCATCTAGCAGTTTATAAGAGCATTTCATTTTTTAGTGAAGAATATCAGAACCAAATTATATTTCAACTTGAACGTGCATCATACATTTCATTTGTAGAAATGGACGACTTGGGCCGCCTGGGCGGACATCGGTAGTAAAAATTATAATTTCATTTGGATTGTTTAATAGCACAAATTTTGATGCGCCGCCAATTTTACTGATATATTGATTATAGGTATATATTTGGCAAGAAAATGAAGCACTTCAATTCTGGTAAGTTTCAAGTAGATAAAATAATAAAATAGAATATCCTAAAATACTTTTTTTTCATGACTTCAATAGTTTATCACTGCATATGGATATTCTTTCACAATAATAGTAAAGTCACATTTTTCAATATAGTTACATGTTTCCAACTCAATGCTCAATTGCTCATAATGGCGGCGAAAGCGGTACAAGAATTGTTTATTTAAACATGGCCATTTATAAAGCAACAATTTTATCCTAAAGAAATGCCCTAAGCAATATTTTATTGTCGAATGGAACGGTATACGATAACTGTTTCATAACGAAGAATATTTAGGCACTATACAACTAAAAAGTGTTTTATAATGCAACGCAATTGAATCCTATGTAATATTTATTATACAACATTATACAGCTTCAATAAGACAAGCTTAAGTAACTATTTTATAATGTTGTAGCTGTTAGTTATATAGTATATTATAGAACTCTTATACAATGGGTATAAAAGTCTTATAAAATGATATTTTTGATTTTGTATAAACTGGCTTATAAGTTATCATATCATTTTAAAAGAAATGATCGTATAATGCGTTATAGCATTTATTGTAAAAGTCACTATATAATCATTTAATACAACAATCTTATTTAAAAAACAAAATTATCGCAACAAAAAGGCTTAATAAAAATGAAAAGTCCTTAAAACAACGCTATTCGACTATTATACAACAATTCAGTCCTCTTAGAATTCAATTTTGCTAGTTGGGATCAATATACAACAATACACAAACTAACATTACCGTCAAATTCTTACGTTTATCAAAAATTAGTCGATTCGGATTGTAATTTCCATTGTTCCAATTTGTATCTAAATTAATAATTACTTTATATTCACTCAACAAATGATCGTATCAAATACAATACGTACTTCAAAATAAATACGCTTATACACGTTATATTTCCTGCATAATCGTGTCAGTTTGACAGAATAATCCTCCCGCTTGGGATTTAAACTGTCAAACTGACACTCTTTGTAATTATGCAACAAGTTATCGATGTATAACCTGATTATTTTGAAGTACTCATAGTATTACTACTGATTATACCACAAATTAGTAATAGTGATACAAAATGAAGAAAACTATCATAAATTGATAATATAACTGAATGGTTATTCAGCTATATAGGTAATTACAAAAATAATACAAATAATGCAATGTAACAAAAACATCTTTTGGAAGCTGGAACAATAAATTATATGTATATAATTGATAAAAAATAGAAGTTCCAACACAGACCCTTGTGGTATGTGTGTGTATAAAATAAACTTAAAAATGTAGAGCCATATTAATCTTTAGTTTGTACTTTTTTCTCTTATTTTTTCGGGAATCAAACCACAATAATGTTTCTTTATTTTTTTATTTCGACGTTTTGGTAGCGATCCAGCTACCGTTGTCAAGATTACTAGTTATCTAATCTTGACAACGGTAGCTGGAACGCTACCGAAACGTTGAAATAAAAAAATAAAAAAATGTGGTTTGATTCCCAAAAAAATAAGGGGAAAAAGAATAAGTAATATCACAAGGAACTTACGGAAGATACTTAACTTTGTAATTCTACAAATTCTACAGATACAATTTATTAATTACTAGCGCCCTGGCATCGTTCGGAGCATGGAGCCGGATGGTGGCGCAGCGTGAAGATATTAAAAAGATATATAAAGTTAGCGGGCCAACTACTGCAAAAATAACTTTTGATAAGCTGAAAAATTGCCGTTTTTATGCCGTTTTCTTGCCGTGAAATTTTTAGAATTTGCCGTTAATTATTTAAAAAAAAAATGGTATGGTCCGCTAACTGGCGTATCAAGCTAGCGGACCACCCCCTGGAATATTGCTTTCCTTTGGGTAGTAGTTTAAATTCAAGAAATAGATCATTGCCGCTCTAATTGCCGTTCAAGAAAATATCATCTACGACATTGGGGCACGATGGCATGGAGGGCAAAACGGGAAAAACTTATTTCTGCGTATCAACTTGGCGGGCCACCCCCTGAAACATGGTTTCCATTTTCACGGCATTCAATTATAAATGAATAGATAATTGCCGCTCTAATTGCCGTTCAAGAAAATAACATCTTCAGCATTCGGGCACAATGGCAATGGGGGTGAAACGAACAAAATTTATTTTTACGTATCGGCTTGTCGGCCTGCCACTACTTTGCCTTAGCTCGATGAGCAAAGGTGGGCATCTGTTTTCATCACAGAACTTATCGGCGTTGTCTGCGACGATACTTCTGATACAAATAAACCAATAAGCGTTACACCCATTAGGGGTAAATCAAGAATATTCATTCACAAAAATAAACTTAAATAAAAATAATTCGTACAAATTAACAATTAATACTAAACACATAATAAAATGGGTATTTAAGGGGACGTCAGATGTTATGAAATTATGTAATACATCTCACGTTATGGAAAAACAATTAGCATATTCATGGGTGGTCGAGTGGTAAGCATATCTGACTCTCACGCGATAGACCAGGGTTCAATCCCCCGCGAAGCTTTTTTCAATTGTTAATTTTATTTCTTAAGTACTCTGCTTGATATTGATAACGACATTAGGTAGATGCCATGATTGAAATATTTAGCAAAATATTTATCATTGATAATGGTACAGTACCCTTCGCGCGGGAGTCCGACTGGCAACATAATTATAACAGCATCGCATATTTAAAAAGGGAAACCGTAGCATTATACAAATTGTACATTTGAGAACTGTACGTTTACCACAAAAAATTAGTGGAAACATAAAATTGAATTGGTAAAATTCTGAATAAAATTGTTGAAAATTTTCAATTTGAAGTTATATTACAGTATTATTTAAATTGTTTTAGGATTCCTCAAATGTTTATGCTTTCACCTACTGATAAAAAATGGAAAAATAATTTCGACGGGCCCCTTTCACTGAAATCAAGTACGGACTGATCGGAATAGGGCTCGCAGAGTTATGCTCGCAGTGTACAGGGCTCACAGAGTACAGGTCGCTAAGTTGATACGCAGAAAAATGTTTTTCCCGTTTTGCCCCCCATGCCATCGTGCCACAATGCCGTAGATGATATTTTCTTGAACGGCAATTAGAGCGGCAATTGTCTGTACATTTATAATTGAATGCCGTAAAATGGAAGCCATGTTTCAGGGGGTGGTTCGCTAGCTTGATACGCCAGTTAGCGGGCCATACCATTTTTTTTTAAATAATTAACGGCAAATTCTAAAAATTTCACGGCAAGAAAACGGCATAAAAACGGCAATTTTTCAGCTTGTCAAAAGTTATTTTTGCAGTAGTTGGCCCGCTAACTTTATATATCTATATTAGATGCATAATAAACGAACTACTATTCAATTGTTCCTAGTTCACAAAAGTTAAAATAGGTAACTAATTGATTGAGCGGCATTTTCTCTTACTTACAGAATTTTTATACTGTTAAAAGAAAGGCTCAAATCGAATAATTAGAGGCGAGGTTGAGTTTGACATGTAGGGGAGGTTTTTGTAATAATTTCTCTATGAAGCCTTAAAGCAACATAATATGAGACAGGTCCGGAACGTGCCTTGCTCCGCAGGCTGATATACGTAAGATATTCAATTCTTAGTGAGCCAAATCAAATATTTTAGGTAAAAAGCGCCATATTGAAAATATCAAACATCCGCCAACACTGTCTTTCGGATATAATTACAAAATTACCGTAGAGTTGAAATAAATGATAATGCACAACAAATTTCATTCGCCAATTTCATAGAAGAATGTTCGAATGTGCAAGATGTATTATTGTTCGGAGAGAAGTATAATGTATAGAAAGCGCATTGAAGGCCGCCTTCTCGATACGCACGCATAAAGGCTTTACAAGAATATAATATGGTGCAATGATGACCTGAACAATTTTACCGCCAATGCCAACCGGTGGACGTTGGCTTCACAAAAAAAAACAACTTTAGAATTAAGTTTTTAATTTCTGAGTGAATCTTTGTATGGGGATTCTCTGAAGGTATTTATCGTTAATCAGTCTCAATGTGCTTCGACATTTTTTTTTTGTAACAAGGACGTTGCGGTTAAACGGGTCTTTGTCTGTATTTTATTTAAATGTCAAAGATTTCTGCCAACCTGGATCATTTAAAATGCTATTGAATTTATAGATACCATTGACCCTTTATAATTTTTTTTGCAGTCATTATAGCAATAATGGAATCAAATATTCTTTTTATGAATTTTTTGGAAATCGAACCCTAATCTTTTTTATATTTTGGATTCAACGTTTCGGTAGTGTTCCAGTTGTCGTTGAGTTTTTATAAACTGCTGGTTGAATTTTTAAGGTAAATTTACTAATTACCCAACAGAATTTATAAACAAAGGAATATAGGGAATGGCTAATTGTCAATACCCATTAATTTTATTACAATAACAATAATAATCGGTTTTTCGAGTGGATGTTGCTGTACCCAATAACAACAATATTCTAGACAAATACACCAACCTTGCAACTG
>CAJUYH010011508.1:0-10982 GCA_910591685.1 Galerucella tenella | reverse complement strand
CCCTGTATCTTGTGGAGGGTCAGCATATATTTTCTTGCTGCTTAGCTACAATTTATTAGACGTTTTTGCAGTTTCTGTTTAACAATTAATACCTTGAAAATTATATTTTTTGACTAGTTTGCGCGTGCATCCCCAAATATGACGGGTTGAGACCTGTTAACAGCATTGAATGAAAATCATGAATTATGGATATAGAGTTCTGGGAGTAGCTAGAGAAAAAAACATTTTATGATAAATTTGAAAAGTACCCTCACTAATTAAGTTCAAAAGAGCTAGAGGCTATTTAAGGATATTGATTATTCAAACTAAAAAAGCATCTTGGCAAGAATACGTGGGAACAATCACTCTACAGGTGAGCCTACAGGAAATTTGGAGAGAAATAGAAATAATCAATGGCAATAACACTATTGAGCCCCCTCAAATATCAAAATCTGGTAATAATTTAAGCACGGATTCACAACAGATTTGTAAATAATTTGCCGATCACTATGAGTTATCTTGTAAGTCGTCTACAATTTCCCAATCACGTTTATTATTGAGTTGTACCACGTGATGGAAAATAGTGAAAAGGCTGCAGTTGGTCATATCCGAGGTCATATCCTCTACGGCGTGATAAAAAACCTATCAAAAGTGGATTTACAATGCATTCTTTTTGTTCAATTTTATCTTGAGTTCAGGATCATAAATCATTCCCAAGAATCTGGAAAATGGTCACTATTGTCCCGTTTTTCACTCCTGATAAACTTCCGTCTGACACTAACAGCTATCGACCTATATCTTTTACAAGTTGTTTGGAAAAATTATTATTACAATACTCTCTTGGTTGTTGAAATCAAAAAACCTTCCATTTTAAATTCAAACTGTTTGCCGTAGCAAATATTCTACAACCGACACGCTAGTGTACTTGGAGAACGGAATTCAAGAAGCCTTTTTGAATCGGTAACATCAAAATTTTTCTGCATTAGTTCAGTTACGTACTTTGTGTGTGGGGGATCAGCAGCATTATAAACTGTCTAGCTGTTGCTCTTGCAGATTTATTGATTTCGTAGTATAATCCTACAATTTCAATTCTTTCAGAGTATACATAATTTTTACGGTGGATAGGTACATGTTAATGTTGATATTTGAATGAATATTTCCCTCATGTTTAGAAAATTCCATGAGAGGATTGCAATTATCGATTGATTACAGCGGTAACTGCACTGTAGAAGCCAGAAGAGCACTGCAATAATTGAATTTTTTACGTATACACGGCAATCCCATTGTGAATCCATGATAATTAAAAACAAAATCAGTGAAGTCAAAAAATATGTTTAAAAATGTCTCGTTTCGGATGTGATTCATTGGAAATTATAGAAAATAAAGTGATGGAAAGCGAACCAAAGAACACCATACACAACAGACAATACGTGTGGCGACAGTTTATGAGCTTTTGTGCTGAAAAAAAATATACTTTGGATGAAACAACACAAATCAAAAAGTTATGAAAAAATCGTATTTTTGGGTCTTTTTATTTTGTTTGTACCCAACAGCATTCTTTTAAATGGATATGTTGTATTAAAAAAAAATAGGAATTTGATATTTAAACCAATATTTGTATTCGGGAAATATTCCCTCGAATTACACTCGTGCATCAAAATAACCGGATAATTTTGCATTCGAGCGTGTTGTCATGGAAAAACTACATTCGGTCATTTTCATATTTTGTTAAAAGACCCCTCCACTTTCGGTGTCGGACTCATTCTCCAAAATATGAAAATGAACTCATGCAGTTTTTAGACAACACGCTGTCATGCAAAATTATCGGTAATTTTGATGCACTTGTGCAATTACTTCCGAAAAATAAGCTACCTACTCGACACTTTATCTAAAAAAAAGTTATGTTAGATGTCAGTGGATAGAGTAATCAGAAGAATAAAAATAGGTACAACTAACTAGAACTACTACAAAAATCTCAGGGAAAATAGACATAAACGATTAAACGAATATCAACAAAAACAAATATGACTGACATTTGACATAGCAAAAATGAAATAGTGACTTGCAAAATGTTCCAAGGATGTTTGACAACCGATGCGTTGAGTATTCAGCCAAAACTTAATTTTAAATGTTAAGATTTACGCTCAAGAGGTGTATTTATTGCTTTAATAAATCAATAGAGATGTTATGTTTTGAATGACTATTATTTCTTAATTTTTTTTCCATCCTAATAAATATCTTTGTCTCACTTCAATGTTTTTCACTGATATATAAGCAAATATTTTGATTGCAGATGGTTGAAAAATTATCGTAGCTAGAAATCCATCAGGCGATGTTACAATCTGACCCATCGGAACAGCTCGTTGCCATCGTCCAAAAAAGTGACGTACCTGAAGAGTCTCAGCATCAAAATGCCGTCGACAGTACTCTTAAACACGTATTGGATTATGCACCTGCGCCGGGATGGACTTTACATGTTAATACCGATGGAAGGCTCTACTACTGCAAGTGAGTATTATTAACAATGCGCCAAGAAATATAAAACATTACTTAATTACAGTTTTCTATAAAAATGTTTAAGTAAAACGTGTTATCAATAGATGTCGAGAATGATGAAATTTACTGTATGGACCCTTACTTTGTGGAATCTACTAATATTATTATTATTTTGAATGAAACTTAACGTTTTTAACTGAATACACTTTAATAAAAAATATAATATGGAAATTCAAAATTGATAATTATTTTTATATTTAAAATATTATCGTCAGAATGACAGGAGTGGGCATACCATCAAAAGTAACTTCTGTCACAACTCTTAAGTCATTCACCAAATACTACATAAGCATAATCTATACGTCAACACGATTTAAAAAAAGAAGACAACAGAATTGTAGTCCTATGTTAAAACGTATGTAACTAACTTCTCTTTTAAGGTATGTACGTCACAGCATAAATGGCGAACTATTTAAATTTTCCAAATAATAACCTTGTGAGAATAAAAACATTAAAAATAATTATCATGATTTTGCCCACCACTAACTATCATCATGTTTAATACCCCAAAATTTAAATCATTCTCAGCCCACGTCACTGACTACCGTAATAACTTAATTTCTGATCTCTTGACAATATGAAAGACTCTAAACTCGTCCTAATATGGTGTGAATCGACCTGCCCGACACAGGGCCAAGAAGATTTATTACTCTGCCGTATTTATGAATAAACTATACACATTTTTTGACAAAAGAGTTTTGTCTCTAATCCGCACACGTATCTTTATCGAGGAGGTTCGATCTCCATCTACAGATATAATAGTAGGTATACTTCAAATGGGGTAAAATATTTAAAATTGATTCTCCGCATAATCTATCAATTTAACTGATTCAACTAAATATATAAAAGTATTTTGTGATTAACTTTTGACATAAAAGAATAATTTGATTTTATGTAAGCAAGTTAATATGGTGGTTGTTTATTTTCAAACAACTCTTTAGTCTCTTAAAGAGTAGCTGGAGAAAAATCTGTTATATCAAGAATTATTTTTTTACTGACTTTTAACGCTTCACCGGTTTAGTATTGGTTTTGAAGGTAGCAGGATATCTGGAAGATTTTCTTCATAAAATTTTATTTTGAATTGAGATTGAAGAAATACTAGCTTAACGTCATTCATCAATTGATGTAACATTTCTCAATTTATGGAAACGATTTCAAAACATGCGAAACTGCCTTTTTCCCGATCATTGATTATTAATTATTTTTTGCGCGGTCGATCTTTTTTGTTTATTTACAGCATCGATTGTCAGGACGGTAGGTTGTGTTTACTGGTTTCCAAGTCTAACACGTCGGTAAGTGATTTACTTCACTCATTACACAAACCGAACAAAAAAAATAAGAAGATTTATATTTTTTTAATGAAGATATTTATAGTATATTAAGTATCAAGAACGGTAAGGGTTGTTTACCGGTCAACAGCAATGTTTGGAGGCTGAGTGTAGCGAAGCCTCCAATTTTGCTGGAGACTGGTATTACCCTTAACGTTCGAAATGCTTATACCATTTTTTGCGCGATCGTATTGAAATATTCGAATTTCGAATAGAATAATTTAAATTTTTTCGAAATGAACGAAATGTCAAAAGTGACATTTATACTTCTCGATCAGTTTAATTTATATTTTGGTGAAATTGTTTTCATGCTATTTATTACTTTTTATATAGTTCTGTTCGATTCTGTTCATTAAAAAAATATAAAACTTCTTATTTTTTTTGTTCCTTTTGTGTAATGAATGAAGTAATTTATTATTTAGGACCCCTTAAATGTATGTAGGGCCAAGACGTCGGTAAGTAATTTACTTACCGACGTCTGAACGGTAAGTAAATCACTTACCGACGACTTAGATTTAGAAACCAGTAAACACAACCTACCGACCCGACACCGATGCTGTAAATAAACAAAATAGATCGATCGCGCAAAATAGTATTTTAAGTATCAACAACGGTAAGGGCTGTTTACCGGTCGACAGCAATGTTTGGATGCTGAGCGTAGCGAAGCCTCCAATTTTGCTGGAGACCGGTATTACCCTTAACGTTCGAAATGCTTACACCATTTTTTGCGCGATCGTATTGAAATATTCGAATTTCGAATAAAATAATTGAAATTTTTTCGAAATGAACGAAATGTCAAAAGTGACATTTATACTTCTCGATCAGTTTAAAATATAATTTGCATTTTGGTGAAATTGCTTTCATGCTATTTATTACTTTTTATATTGTTCTTTTCGATTCTGTTCATGAAAAAATATCAATCTTCTTATTTTTTTGTTTCTTTTGTGTAATGAATGAAGTAATATATTACTTAGGACCACTTAAATGTATGTAGGGCTAAGACGTAGTTTACTTACCGACTTCTGAACGGTAAGTAAATCACTTACCGACGTGTTAGACTTAGAAACCAGTAAACAAAACCTACCGACCTGACAACCGATGCTGTAAACAAACAAAAAAGATCGATCGCGCAAAAAATTATTTTATTCGAAGCTTATTTCAATACGATCGCGCAAAAAATGGTATAAGCATTTCGAACGTTAAGAGTAACACCGGTCTCCAGCAAAATTGGAAACATTGCTGTCGACCGGTAAACAACCCTTACCGTTCTTGATACTCAATATACTATACACCCCTATGTCACGATAAACAGAGTTCAGCAAAAGTCCGGGACCGGACAAATATCGAAGAAAATATAAGTTTTTTGAAAAATCCTTTTACGCCATAAATTTTACTCCAACTTAAACTATAATTTGGGAATATTTTGAAATATACAGGGTGTTCCAATAAAGTGTGGCGTATCGAAGTTATATTTTTTCTCATGGAACACACTATATTTTATTGCATTTTCTTTTTGCCCCTGAAAAATATGATACTCCTTCATAATGGTTCTCTATACCTAAATTCAGAGGGTTCCGAGTTATGCTGACTTTTTTTAAAATGTGAACATTTCGATAAAAATTAATAACTCCTAGATATAACAAATTCTAACAAATTTCCTCCTACATCTAGATAGTTGGATATTCGCTGAATGTATTCCACGATTGAGTATTGAATATCTCTTTACAGGGTGTTCAGATTTCTCGGTTTCATTATTAGATCATTCAATGTGCAGTATCAGGCTTATTTTAAATGAAACACCCTGTATTTTAATAATTCATAATATTCAAAAAATTTCGTCTTTCGAATGGTGTGAGGGTGTCCTATACCTAGGTATTATACTTTCCATGCAATTTACAATTTTCTTTAATTTTATTCTAAATCGATTTTAAAACATCTGCATTTCTCTCTAAATTTCAAACTAATGATCTTGGCATAGTTGTTGTGAGAAACTGAATAGATCATGCTTCAAGTCTCCAGAAAATATAGGGCTTTGCTATCCTATACCAAGTAGTTAAAAAGAAAAATCACTATCCACTTAGAGACATTTTTTGAAATAACAAAAAACGAAAAAGTTTCACACAATACGAGTGTTATGTTGAAGATTGGTTTAATTATTATTATTAAGAACATTAAAATACAACATGAATAAAAACAGAACTAACAACAAACAACTAAAAGTAATAAACTATTTGTTTTTTATTATTCCATAAAATGTCTAAGTGGATAGTGATTTTTTTGTGAGAGTGGTTATATATTTTCAACCACTCGGTATGGGATAGCAAAACCATATATTTTCTGAAGGCTTGAAACATGATCTATTTAGTTTCTTACAACAACTATGCCAAGATCATTAGTTTAAGATTTAGAGAGAATTGCAGATGTATTAAAATCGATTTAACATAAAATTTAAGAAAATTGTGAATTGCACGAAAAGTATAATACCTTGGTATAGGACACACCATTCGAAAGAGGACATTTTTTTGAATATGATGAATTATTAAAATACAGGGTGTTCCATTTCATATAGGCCTGATACTGCACATTAAATGATCTAATAATGAAACTGAAAATTCTGAACACCCTGTAAAGAGATATCAAGTACTCAATCGTGAAATACATTCAATGAATGTCCAACTATTCAGATGTGAGAGAAAATTTCCTAGAATTTGTTATATCAATGACTTATTAATTTTTTCCGAAATGTTCACATTCTTAAATAAGTCAGCATAATTCGGAACCTTCCATATTTAGGTATAGGGAACCATTATAAGGGAGAATAGTATTTTTTAGGTCCAAAAAATTTATATTTCCTTCGATATTTGTCAGGTCCCGGACTTTTGCCGAACTCTGTATAATACTATTCCATCAAATTTATTGTATTGCATTTGAAGTCCATTTCTAGTCTGTACAGAAAGTACGAGGAGTAATAAATCATTCATTTAAGTAGATTTCACAGACGTACCAAAATATATTTTAAGAGGGTATACCGTAAGGTACATTTTGTATTGAACAAATGAGTTTCAGCTATGCTAAAGAATATACGACTTAGGTCAGAGGTAACGGGATGTACTAATTTTAATAAAAAAAAGTGATAGAGGTACATAAATTTTAGTAAGTTTGATAAAGAAAGGCAACACAGTTTATTCATAATAGAAAACAAACCAATCTGTAACAATAATTATTTTATATGTTTTTGTATATATATGTGTATAAATGCTGGATATACAGTTTCCAAATCTTGGCAAGATGAAAACATTAAAAGCGGAAGGCAGGCATTCGTGGAAGGTTTGTCGTTAGGTTTGCAGCCACCATCTGGAAAAGGAAAAAGACTTATCATTGTCCATGTTGGAAGTTCTGAAGGTTTTGTTGATGGTGGATTATTAACTTTTATTTCAAAACGCACGGGGGACTATCACGAAGATATGAATGGGGATGTCTTCGAGGAATGGTTTGTTCAAATGTTGGATCTGATTCCAAAAGGGGCTGTTATTGTTATGGACAACGCAAGTTACCATTCACGGTTACGAGAAGCATTGCCCAGAAGTCGTTGGCGTAAAGCAGAACTTTTGGAGTGGCTTATTTCGAAAAATATTAAGTTTCCAAAAGATCCACTAAGGAAAGAACTTTACAGAATTGCAAAAATGAACAAGAATAAATACAAAACCTACATTGTAGAAGAAATGGCTTCTTCTCGTGGTATATCAGTTCTTCGACTTCCCCCTTATCATTGTGAACTTAATCCCATAGAATTAATATGGGCTCAGGTAAAGGGGGAAGTTGGAAAAAAATACTACTTTTAAAATAAACGATGTTGAGAAATTGATTGAGAGTGCTGTAAGTCATGTTAGTGAGGAAAATTGGACAAACTGTATCGAGCATGTTATCAAAGTAGAGGCAAATATGTTGAAAATTGACAATATTTGTGATGATTTAATCGACCCTATTATTATTAATGTCAACAACGATTCTTCCTCTTCCGAGTCGGATATAGAATAAAATGTAAGTAATAAATGTATTCCAATAATTATTTCTTTTCATTTTTTATTATATTATAATTTAAAACGTATTTTTTTCCCAAAATACACACCACTGCATTGCGTTATTGCTTATCTGCTAATCCTTTAACAATGAAGAAACCCTAAATTTTGCTACAACTGGAACAAATACGGGGTCGATCTACCTGGTTTTTAGATTTACGGAAGAAATGTAATTTAAAGTAAGAGATTTATCAAACATTTCATGGTGCTCCCTGTAAAGGTTTTGCATACTTAATTAGGGTTTATTACTCCTCGTACTTTCTGTACAGACTTATAAATGACACGCCAACGAATAATATAATATTGAATGAAAAATTTTCAACTTAATGCTAAAAGTGGCAGTAAAGTTGATCAAAAACCTTATGCCAAAATTTTGAGGAGCTCTGATAGATAACCGACTACACGCTTGTTTGATCACTGGTTCCAACTATTATTAGCGTTATTTTTACCTAAATATGCTAAATGTAAAACTTCAGATAAGAAAATTCAAAATACCTGAAACATTATACTGTTCCACGAAAAACGATAAAACTAGTATGTTTTAACTTAATATTTAAAATACCAATGATTGCAAGAGAAAAAAGGTTTCGCTTACGCACTTTTGGCATTTAATGGGTTAATTACTTAATTTTGAATGGTTTTAACTGGTCAAACTGGAGATAAGGTTGTAATGAAATAAATTGATTGTGATCCGTAATTTTGATGATTTCCTGTCCATTGATACCTGTTTTAACAAGATGGGAAATTGTGTTGTAGATCTTCCAATTATTTCAGAAGACTACTCGCTTCGAAATAACATTCACACCAAATCTGTTACACAAACAAAAAGAGTCAAGGTACTCAATATTGTCCTGATGGCAAAAATTTCATTAAACAGATAATTTGGAAGAAAAGAAAATTGAAAATATTAATCGTAATGACATTTTACTACATGATTTGTTTGCATTTCAATATACAGTTCGATTCAAAAGTCCCCTCCCCCCCACGTATCTTTTGAACGGCTATACTTATATTAATAAAATTTGGAGGGTGAAAACAAAGTGTTGTAAACGTAAACTTCTCTACGAATGGTAACAGGTGACGTAATAGTGATAGATGACGTCACAGTGCCACTCTGGCCAATAATTTCAAATAGGACCTTATGGCAAGTGATTATTGAAATTATTTTTTTAAATTTAATTAATCAAATATCGACAATGGATTATTATAGCAAGTGTTCGAAATGTGTTCCGTCTACTTCCGGACAGTATTACATCCTATTAGTAAACTCTTGTCGTACTCGTTCGAATGTGTCAGCTGAAATTGCATTGCATTCTTCAATAATTCTTTCTTTCAAAGCGCCAATGCTATCTGGTGCCGTAGTATAAACCTTGGATCTCAAGTACCCCAATAGAAAAAGATCTAATGGTGTCAGATCTGGTGACCGAGGTGGCCATATGTAGGATCTCGCCGGCCGATCCATCTACCTCGATATTCTTCATCCAGGTAACGTCTTACTGCACCATAATATTGTTGTTTCCAGATGGCCGAATTCATCTGGATTATCTTCCAGAAATTCAAGAATTAACGTCTCAATTGCATTTTGTAACATCTCCAGATACCTACACTTCACCGCTTAAATTTGAATTCAGGAAGACAAGACCAACTATATGGTTTCCCAAAATACCTGCCCAAACATTGACTTTTTCTGGAAATTGGGTATGTTGTTCACGAAAGATGTGAGGATTTGTGTATAAGCATCTCCAACGTTAAGGGTAATACCGGTCTCCAGCAAAATTGGAGGCCTCGCTACGCTCAGCCTCCAAACATTGCTGTCGACCGGTAAACAACCCTTACCGTTCTTAATGCTTATACCTTACATTTTGTGTATTCACATTTCCATTGAGGCAAGAAGTACTTTCGTCACTAACACAAATTGTTTTTGTGTAATGTGGGTTTTGACTAATTTTATTTGTCATACATTCACAGAATTCGAGTCTTCTGTCGGGGTCGTCATCCGAAAGGTGGTGCACCATTTTTAACTTGTATGGATGAAATTTATTTTTAGCCAACACTCTCTGTACTGTACTTTTACTTACTTCACAAATAGACGCAACTTTAGTTGAAGAGGAAGTAGGGTTTACTACCATTTCAGCAACTATATCAATTTTTTTATCATCACTAAATGTGGGTCGACCAGATCGTTTGGCATCTTGAACACTACCTGTTGCTTCAAACTTGTGAATAAGCTTCCTCAAATAAGTTCTCGAGATAGGGTGATCTGTGAAATAATAATTTTGGTATTTATTTAATTTATCCCTCGAAATTAGTTTAAGCCCAAACAAAATTAATATGGCTATGTAGCCAATGTCAATGTTTTTCAAACGAGATATCACTTGCCATAAGGTCCTATTTAAAATTATTGGCAAGAGTGGCACTGTGACGTCATCTATTACTATTACGTCACCTGTTACCATTCGTAGAGAAGTTTACAACACTTTATTTCCACCCTCCAAATTTTATTAATGTAAGTGTAGCCGTTCAAAAGATACGAGGGGGGGAGGGGACTTTTGAATAGCTCTGTATTTTGAGTGTTAATAATAATTCCGTTTCCATGATAAAAATGGCCAATGTGCTAGAAATGTCATATGATAAGGTACAGGGTTTCTCATTATATATTGACCCCCACTTATTTCCATTAAATACTGGAATACAAAAAAAGTTTTAAATAAAAGTTTACCTGTACCGACCAAAAATGTAACAACAGACTGAATTTTGTGAACAGGGAGTTCCCAATAAAATGCATCTTCGATATTTCAAATGAAACATCCTGTATTTTCTTATAGTTTTGAGTAGCCTTGCATTTCCTGATTACAAATATATAACATTGTATAGCATTAGTTCTCTAATGACGGATGGTACTACAAAAGGGTAACCATATAAACTCATTAGAATATTTTAGACTATGAGCCCATGGGAAAAAAAGTGTCGCGATTTGAAACAGCAGCAAACCCATTCAGAACGATAGTTTATTATGCCACCATCGGTTCCAGCACTATGG
>CAJUYH010011507.1:0-10984 GCA_910591685.1 Galerucella tenella | reverse complement strand
AAAAAAAAAACATTGCGTTTGGCAAATTCGCGTTTCAGAAAACGTACACGCAATGCCTTCAAGAAATTAGGTAATTTCTACAAACCGGTCGTATTAAGTAAGATACAGGGTGCCAGATTATGAATAAAAGTAGGTTTTTCATCTTTTAATTTTGTTTCCTCCAAATATCATTTTTGTTACCTACACTGATATAACTTGCTTTGTTTATAAACAAGACTCATGACTAATGCATCGAGCATCAGTTTTTGACACATTTTACATAGATAAGTGTCAAAAACGGGTGCTTAAGACCGTGTTCAGTCATGAGCGTTTTTATAGACAAATATTTTAGTGTTAATTTCTTTGGGACATCCAAATTATCTTCATATCCTCTCCCATTTACTTCGTTATCAGTCCTCAGCATCTTTACCTTGACTTGTGTTCTTTGAAAACCGAATAAACTTAATCCATTTAGAGAAAATCTTTGATCTTGATCAATCTTGGTTCAGAACTTGTTTGCTTGTAAAACGATGTATTGTTATCACTGATCTTTTATTTTCTTTTGCGAATCTCCATTTTTGGCAGTTACTTTTGTTTGTACTTCTCTGCTGCTTGATGTCGTCCCATCTCTACCGCCCTCTCTTTTTCTTGATGTTGCAATTTGTAGTGGTGGGTCAAATTTATCTCTGAAATTGTGAATGGTTTTCCCATACCTACGATATGGTAAAATTATTTTTAAAGAGAAACTTCAACACATTGAATTTACTGTTTGGACCTTTGCTTTGTGGAATCCACTCATATTACTTTTGAAACTAATTGATTCTAATTAATAATAATATTTTTAGACTTTTCATTAAATAGTGGAATTAATTAGGAACAGTAAGTTTCATTGGAAAAAGTAATTTAACACATTGTATCTTATTTAATAGAAACAATTTAGAAAATCATATGTACTTGTAGATGTATTCTTTTGGGGATATTTTAGTAATCAATAGAATGCAACAAAAAAAAACTACCTAGTAAGTAAATAAAATCATTTAACTAAAACATTTTTTTACAAAAAAATACAGTTACTATTTTTAATATACAATTTAAATATTATTGTAATAAAATTTATAAATATATATATAATATGCTGTAAAATATACAAAAATTAAAATAAAAAAGTTATGTAAAATCTACATAAATAAGCAGCAGACATGTAAATTTGTGCCTAAGTTAACTAGTGTTAAATAAATGCAAACACGTGTTTACGTGTTTTAATGTACAAAGTTTTTTGCAAATCAAGTGAAAACTATAAACGTTGCAATTGCACCTCCGCCCTAGAAAAAATAAATACTACTATTTGTAGCTGCCATTTTTTAAAAACAGTCTAAAATATTATTTTAAATTATAATTTAACTTCAGAATAAAGTTATGTCATAACTATATTGAATTACAAACAAGATATGCCACGATCCACTTGGTTATTAGACAGATCTAGAAATAGAAATTTTTTATACTATCCAAATCTATTAATAAATAATTAAATATTAATAGCAATTTTTTTACCCGGCTACCAAACTACTATTATAGGGTGTCTCAAGACAACCTTTTATGTAACAGATTAAATTGTGTGTTAGCCAGAGCCGGGAGAGTGCTCTCAAAAGTTATAAGAAATGCATTTAACGAGAAACAAATATATGACAGAGATATTTTAATAAAATTCCCCCATTTTTAAAACGTATGTTCGTGCCACCTAAAAATTTATGTTATGTTGCAAAAAACTTTTTACATTACTTTTATTGAATAGAAGTTTAAAAAAAATAACCGGTATTTTTAATGTAAATCAATAGCATCAACCCTCAATTTTAAATTAAATCATGTTATCTAACAAATACCTTAAAAAGACGGAAAATATGGAAGTTAGAGGCAGAGAATACATTTGAGAAAATCTATATTTCAAAGCTGTAATTTTTCCTGCAAAAATTGTGACTTATTTGACGAAATTCGAAGCAGCACATTAATTTCAGAATACTATAAACGTTGCAATTGCACCGTTACCCTAAAATAAATAAATACTATTTGTAGCTGCCATTTTTTTAAAACAGTCTAAAATATTAATTTTTCCTGCAAAAATTGTGATTTATTTGACGAAATTCGAAGCAGCACATTAATTTCAGGACGATCACAGTCTGCTAATTTCTTGGTGGCTGTTTAACTTTGTTCTAGTAGAACTAAGACAATCAAAGATACTCCTGAGAAACTACAACCAAGTTAGATTAAAAGAATGAATGCATAAGCAAGAGTAAGTATGCTCTGAAAGTTTTGACAGGATACTTAACAGGACACTATCGCCTGAATGGGTATCTCCAAAAACTCAAGTCAATGGAGAAGGAATCTTCCGAAATAAGTGTAAAGGAAGAAGAAATCTCCATTCATACACTTGCTGAATGCACAACACTAGAGAATCACAGGGTGTAAGACCTGGGAGAAAACAGGGTAGAAGAGAAAGAGTTATTTAAACTAATTCAAGGAATAAAACTGAGTGAGCTATTAGACACAATAATTGAGATACTCCATTTTGAATTATTTTAAAATAACATTTCTTACAATAAAAACTTTGCTATTAGAAAAAATCAAATGGATATATCATTAGGCGAATATAGAAGATGTTGTTTTAAAAATTTTATAGTAATTTAAAACATATTTACTGAAACAAATTCTTTAAACTGTCTACTCAATAAAAAGATAAATAATAATCAGTCACATTCTACATAACATCCACAAACATTTCACATGGATTACCCATGGCAATTTTAAAAGATTGTCTACTACCGGCAATGTCTTTTGACTGTGGATTCGTCGAAACTTGCGTTCCGCTGCTCTGTTCTGATCCGTTCGAACTACCGTTTCCGTTTCCACTGGTCTTCGGTAGGGCAGACGATCGAGGTCCTAAAGAAGTGATGTCGCTATCCGAGGCACTGCTGTGTCCAGCTGCAGTATCCTTCAAGTGTTCCGAACCTCCAGATGAACCACCTGTAAGATATTTAATAGGATTAATATTCAAGATAATTTGACGAAAAAGAAAAGGAATATTCAGTAGCGTTCTACGCTATAAAATCTCAAATAATTTTTTGGTATATTAAAAATAAATTTGTTGTCGATCACTTTATTCTTGTTTTAAACTGTTGAATATAGAAGGAATTGCCAAGTAAACTTATTTTTTTGTTTTTCCTTTTAAACCTCTAAATTATAAAAAATATATAAGGAGTTTCAAAAGTAGTTATTTTTGGAGAAATCAAAACAACTATCCTTTTTGATATTTTTATTTCAATAAATTATAAGATGACCTGAACAACATTATAATTGCTTATTGGAAATATCTCTCTTCAACATTGGTAACCAAATTTGATTATATTCTGCTGAAATGAGCTACATATTTCTTTGCATTTGTAATAAGCCAATTTTTTATCTCTTTTTTTACTATTGGATTCTTTTGATTGTACAAGTATGTTTGCAAATACTTCACTTATATCACTCTTTATTTTCAATGTACTTTTTGTGTTCACTTATCCTGATTTTTAATGGTCTAGATATTTCTCTTATATAAAATGTGTCACATCCACAGGATATTTCATACATGCAATTTTTTGAAAGTTATCCTGAATGTTTTTTGTTTAGTTTTGGTTGGGATAGATAGGTTAGAGGTATTCCCAAATTTAAAGATACATAGTTCAAATATTAAATTGAAAACCATTTTTTAAATTATTTCTAAAAACCCGTTAAAGGTAGTTTGTAAAAATGTATTATTGAATTGAAAATATGTTTTTGTTTTACATAATTTCAATAATTCTATTATTGTTGCTAAGCTCAATTTGGTTTATTCCATGAGGGTCTGATCACCTTCTAATTTTGATTGATGAGTTCTATTGATTTTTGGACTGGTACATTTGTAAATATGCCAACTACAGCAAAACTAAGTAGATAACAGTTTTTATTAGTTTAAATTTTTTAATGCATAATTCTGATCGTAATCTTTCCATTGTCTAACTTCTTTTTATTATTATGTTACTCTTCCTGACGTGATCTTTGCCATGATGACAAAAACATCCACAAAGCTTGAATCCCATGGAAACCTTTAAAGATAATGGCTTCATCTTGAAGAGATAAAGTGGTTATTCCACGAATATGAAAAATGTAATGTAACAAATATTTGAATCCAAATATATAACAAATAAAAAAGGTATATCAAGCGGAATTATCTGTTACCTGGAGAAGCTTATTCGTGTAATATAATTTATTTCACAATTTTTATTATGGAACTTAATATCAATAAATAGAGAGAGAGGTGAGGTCAAAATAATGTTATTTACAATAAATGTTGAACTCTTTTACTCGTATCGAGTTCCTGGACACCATTTGTATATATATATATTTAGATTTGGCTATTCATTACCTTTCCATTGATGCCCGTATTGTTATACATATTCCTCTCCACAATATTGTTTTCAGGCGCCGTATTGAAATTTTGTAACCCTGAGTATGTCACTCAAGACGAATATAATGACAACTCAAATGTTAAAATCCATCAAGCTATTTAGTCTAAATAGCATACCAAAGAGATAGACATTCACCGTTATGTAACCTTTCTTCAAAAATAGGGTAAAAACTAGAAATATTCATGACTTTTTAGGTATAAACAACACTTCTACTTTTGAACTACTGTTTGAGTTGTTTAATACTGTCAAAGTACCAAAACAGAAACAACACACCACACGGGAGTACCCATTATCATGGTATCCTTTCAGTATTTCATATAGTTCAGTAAAATGTTATGGTTTGATAGCAGATCACCATTCTTGAACGGAATATACTGAATCCTCAGAATATACAAAACATCGAGTAGTATTTTTCGGTTGGTTCAGAGTTAAGAATCGATCTGTAGTTAATAATAGTGAAATTATTGTTGTGTATAAATAAGCAAATAAAACGCACGTGTAGGTAGTAAAAAAATAAAATAAAAACAAACAAAGTACAACCATTTTATTAACAAAGGAAAAACTCAAAACTGAATCAAAGTTCGAACGAAAACAATTGTAAATTTTGCTGTATAATAAAGTGAAATGTCAGTTCAAACTTTGTTTCATTTAAAATAGAGAAATTTCACACAAGTTGAAATAGTTACAAAAAGAATTAAATTGAATAACACAATATTCACAATAAATAATAAAAAAAACAGAGCAATTTTTTTTGGATAGTTAACATAGCTTCAAAGAAAATTTAGTTCTCGATGGGATTGACGGTTGATTTACTTCCCCACAATTTTTATAAAATAATACAATTTCTTGGTTTCGCAAAATTTATTCTAATAATGAAAAAAAAAAGAATTAAGAATTAGGGAAACAAACGGAAAACTAGATATAAGATCCAAAATTAAGTTTCAAAATCTAATAGGAGATGACTACTCGAGAGGTGGAGGAAAGCCAAGATTGGAGAAAGTTTGGTACACAAAGGGCTCCAATATAAAGGACGCTTCAGATACGGCGTAGATTAGAAAAGGTCTCAAGAACTGAAGGAGTAGAATACTGAAAATTGAAATGGTGCTTTCTAAAGGAAAACCTTTCCACGATTTATCTGCGCTCCCTGTAGATACAAGAGTGGACATAGCAGGCTAACTTTAGGTTCTGTTGGTTTCTTTCAAAAATTGCACTAGAGAGTTTATAGATTGACTGGAGCAGCAGAATTTTCATTATCATTTAAATAGTCAAATACAACTTTGCAATAATTCAATGTGCTAATTTGTAATGTAATTGCAAATTTAGTAAATGATTTCAACAATCCCATATAGTACTAAATAATTTCACAAAATAAAATAAATACTAATAATAAGAGGAACACAAAGAAATTAAAAAGTACAAAATAATAACAAAACATATAAAAATTAATAAAAACGGTGGATTGGATCTTTTTTATTTGAAATTATACTCTTATCGCAAAATTGTATAGAAGGCTAACCATAAAGGTCAATTAAACTGAATCTGCAATTTAAAAATGTGGCCAATTTACACTTCCAAAATATACTATATTGTATTTAAAATGAGAAAGTTAGTATTAGCCACCGTCACATGGTACACCCATTATAATTTTTTTTAAATGCACATTTAGAAATACAACTCGAATTTATTCCATTTGGCTGTTACACACTGTATATCAGTGACAAACAAAGAAATCTTATACTTTTATAAATGAACAGATAGATACTCTCCATTTTCTACTGTCTAATGCTTTAAAGTAGTGTTTTGAACGTACCACAATCAGGGTAGAAAAAGTGATCCCATAAATTGTAAAAACAAAGAGTATAGTTTGAAATAAAAAAAAATATCTCTTCAATATTAACCAATCCGTTAGATGAAGTTACACAATCAGCATTCATCGGATCTTCCTAAAATATATTTTGTAGAGGATAAAATTATGTTTAAAAAGGGTTTAGTAAAAATTCACGAAAACTGTTAGTCAGATTGTAAGCGTTGAAAGACAAAATCAATAAATTGAATTAGGAATAATAACTCAATGCTGTCTATTTAATACATACGTATATTCACCGAGGGTACTGTAACAGTGGCGGTTCGTCAAAAAAGAGTACAAAGCCATGATACTAAAATAATCTCTTTGATACATAGGCGTGCAGTTCACTAATGCGAAACAATAAAGAGGGATAAACTTATTAGTTACGTTTCGTAGTTTCACAGATACGTTTGTTAAATTGGATGACTTAGCGAATTACACAACAGTGATGAGTGCGAGTTAGAAAAAAGAGTCGACTTTATGCGAGGATTGCTATGAAATGAAGTGTATTCCATACAGACTACAAAATTCACCAAAAAGCACAAATTTATTTGGTTTGCTTAGACAGTAGGTATTGTATTCAACATTATTTTATCAAGCCCTTTTTTAACGCGAGCCGCCACTGTACTGTATTTATTAGACTTTTTCAAGAAAATCAACTTTTTTTTTGGAAATCCCCCATGAATTATTCCGGAAAGATGTAAAGAAATGCATATTAAACGCAAAGTGGGAATATTAAATAACAGAAATACATATTTTTAGATATCAAAGAACAAAGAACGTTTACCAAGAAGCAACAACTACTTCTTGGACTATATGCCCCGACAGACAGTGAATTAGTTAAACGAGTATACCATCCATCCAGAATCTTTAAGAGCACATTCCTAGAAACCAAACGTCCGTACAACGACTCATTATTTGTTGATAAATATATTCCTTTAAAAGTTATTTTATGTCAAAGTTATATCCATATATCCATCCATAGTAAATTCAACTTTTTTTCTAGTTTTTGCCAAAATGTTCAAACTTAATACCAAAAATTCGTGAAATATTGTTGAAATAAACTACCCACAGAAATCCAGAAGATTGTGCCCAGTGGTTTACAATTTTTACAGAGACAAGATGTATAATTAATGAATATAAAAACTACATTTTTCAGTAACTTATTGTATTCTCATTAGAATGAGAGAATAGTATTTATATTTCAAATGATATGACACAGGTACAGTTGGCAGAAGCAAACGTGAGCCCTGGTGGGCGTGTTCATGTCGCTGTAGTTGTATTTTTGTGGTAACAATTCGATATTTTGAATCGATAACCAAATATCGATACCATAAAATGTCAACTGTTAAGAGATATGTAAACAAAGTCAAACTTGCTAAAAATGTAACTAAATATTAATACAAAAATTTATATTGGACCAAAAATAAAACTACCGTTTGCCCTAAATGTCTATATTCTCAAATTACATGACTCTGTAGTAATGTCCTGAAAAGGAAGGGTCAAGTTTCTATGGAAATCAATAAAATATGAACTGGTTATGTAGCCTATTCCTTCATCTATCTGCTTACACATCAGGATCTTTTGGAATAGAGCCGTCGAATACCGTTTGTTAACTTTTTGTTCAATTCAAATCAATAGTGTGACCAATTTGGTATATTCAGAAATGTAATTTTTTCCAGTGTTCATTTTTCTTAACAGCCGAAAGTTAAGTGTTGCCGATGCAAAAATAAAAATTACCCGAACTTACTATTCAAATTATCAGAATTTGTCAAAATTACCAAAAGGACACATTGGTTATGTAAATAAAGTCTTCGACCCCCAGTCAATATGGAAAATCCCCAAAAACAATAGCCATTTTATATATCCATTCTACAAAATATTCGAAAAACTATTGGATCCAAATTAGTGAAATTGTCTAAAAATCGGATAATCATTCGCGCATTGACAACACTGATACAGAATAAATATAATGATGTATGTTAATGAAATCACTGGGTCATATTATTTCGATTATATTTAATAATTACTAATGGACAATCGTTAACATCCGGGGCTCATGTTTGGTTCTGACAACTGTAGTTTCAAAACTATTGTAAACACCACTACTATTAACATCTTTTTTGTGTACTATACAACACAATTTTGTAAATAAAGTATTCATAATTGATTTACATTCAAATTTCTCTAGATATCTACCACAGTTGAACAAGATAGTCATAAATGATTTGGTTGAAATTCAACAACATCTGTCAATAAATGTAAACAAATTGGAATTGGAAAATGGAGGATTACAGAAACCTTCAAATTGACAGTCATATTTATTAAACTATGTAGGAACAGTCCGTTTCTACAGAATATGGCAAATGTGAATCTTCTACACACACTTCCGGATTTCAGGATGTATGTAATCAATTATTGAAAATTGAGTGTTCCAATGTAGGTATAGCTTAGAAATTATGTATAAACATAAGTTATAATATCTTCTGCCATTCCAACAAAATCGTTTGACAATAATTTTAATCAATAACTCACATAAAACAAGTTAAAGCAGGTTCATACACAATAAAATGTTTAAATTTTATAAATTTCAACCCCTTTGGCCCCTTACATTTGAATATTAGTCAAATTGTTTGAAAAAAAATCCACCACTATTAACAGGCATCTCTTTACACATTCATGGAAGGATTCGGGGATAAATGTTTTTAACCAGTCTAGTATTTATGTAATAGCGTTAAATATTGTACTGTAGTCGAATAATATCACAGAGCACCAACCATAACACCATCGATTATATATATACATAACTTACGTAAATTTCTCAAATCTTTAGTAAATAAGTTTATTTAGCACGAACGGATTTAAAAACTCTGCACTATCGTTACCCTCATGAAGATTCAATCAAGCGAACATCTGAAAAAGAAGGTTTTATATTCTGATATTTTGTTTTAACGAATAAGGTACATACCTATACTAGATGTCAAGTACGTACTACTACTACAACTATCTTACAGTTCACCAAAAAATATCACTGGAAACACTCATTGGCGTACCCAAACATTTGTAACTAATTAAAATTTCGTATATTTTTAAAAACATTTTGTTAGTTATTTTGTTGTTTAAATAGAACTAATCAGTAATGGTTGTTACATAGTTACATATTTTAACCCAACCCAGATACGAAAGCGAAAAGTTCCTGAAAAATGTAAAATTATCGTTTGCACCATAAGAGCGAGAGTCTTTATAAATACGCGGTTTGGTCAATTATAGTTTGCTATGTACCTTCCAAGAATTGGCAACAATTGACACTAATGACAGTCGTAGTGAGGAAAATCAATCATTTTAGATTTGTAATTTAGTTGTTTTGCATTGATTTAATGATCCTATTTATTATGAACAGTCAGATAAAGCTTTTAAAATACCTCAATACGTCACTAAATCAAAATCAAGTAACCATTAAGAGCCACGTATTGTGCTTGTTTATCATTTGATTCATCTGGTTGTGTCTTCACGTGGTTTGACAGGACAAAGCCAAAATTCAGTAATTTATACATTTTAAGGTTATAATCAAGGTGTTATGTTTCCAAATACAGTTAGACATTATGTCCATTGGGAGTGATAAGTCAAATATGAATAATTGAGCAAACCCTTCTGATTCTAACAAACAACTGTTTTTAAAACATGTGAGTTAACTTTCGCATCTGGGTCGAGATAATCAGTATATTACATTTTTTCTTTTGGTCAATATTTTTAGCGTTTGGTACAATTAAACATACATTTCGATGAAATATATAAGAAAAAATAAACAAGTGGTATAAGGGAAATCAAAATTGAATGATGCCCCGTTATTTCGACATGGTTTCTTTTTAAACGTCAAATGAAAACTTGATGTAATCGACATTACAAATATGTCGTGTTTCAATTATTGTCAAATCAAAAAGGGGGTAAATTCTCACTTTTAAAACTGACTGTAATACATAGTATTTAAAAAATCCCCCATTTACTTAATCTTTCGATCTTTGTATCCCAGATGTTGTTAAAGCTAACGAATCATCTTTTTGATTTGGTACACATATTTCTCAATTATAACTCAATTGACACAGCACCATACAAAGAAATCAGCAAAATCGACCAAACACCCTATATCTCGGTTACTAAGATTGCAAAATCTCTATTCCCTGTTCAAATATTTTCTTTTCCAAATGAAGCGCCCTGTTTAAGCTGGGGATATTTTTAGTTAAAATAGTCAAACCGTGTAGTATAAGATCCGGCTATATGAATGGACCCCGTATCCTTTTTTAAAGTGAAATATTTTTGTTTGCAATGATACTTATTATTAAATGAAACCCCGGGTGGTTGGCAGATCCTGGGCAGATGTTATGTAATTAATAATTATATAATTAAAATTTTTTCAACAAACACCATCATTAATTATTATGTATAGTTGGAAAATATGTAGAAAATGCTACATGGTTAGTTACCTTTTTCTGGGGAATAGTAGCTGAAGACTAAGTGCAAAATGAAAATACATGAATACAGCATTTACAAATATACCCTAAATCACTAATTTCCTTGTTAGTCCAGATGATAGGGGTCATAACTACTAGAAATTAGCAATACGGCTGATCTTTTTTCTAAAAAGTCCTTGAAGTATGTAGATTAATATAAGAAAAAGTTT
>CAJUYH010011506.1:0-10984 GCA_910591685.1 Galerucella tenella | reverse complement strand
GTTTGTTTTGGTCTTCCTTTTTTTCTTTTTATTTGTATTTTTGCCTCATATGTCCTTTTAACTTGTCTATTGTTATTCATTCTCTGAATATGTCCCCACTAGCTGAGATGTCTTTGTTCTATAAATTTTAGTACGGGTTGGACCCCTAATTCCTCTCTTATTTTTGTGTTTCTAATTTTGTCCATTATTGTTGTTCCAAATGTTCTTCGCAAGTATTTCATTTCTGCTGCCTGTATTTTGCTTTTTTGTTTACTTGTAAGAGTCCAAGATTCGCATCCATAAGTTAAAACTGGTCGATATACTGTATTATACACTTTTACTTTTGTCTCTTCGGTGATTTCTTTTTTGTCTAGAAATTTTTGGTTCATGGCATAGTATAGCTTAATTGTTTTCTCTATATTCTTTCATTTATCTCTGCATCTTGTTTTCCTGTTTCGTCGAAAGTTATTCCTAAGTATTTGAATTCTTTTACTTGTTCTATTTGTACATTATCTATTTTAATTTCTGTGTTGATCTTCTGATTTCCTATTACGAGTATTTTGGTTTTATTTATGTTGATTTTCATGCCTTCTTCTTCCATAACATCGCTTCTCAGCCTCTGGCTAAGATCAAAGTATTTCTTAATCAAATTGAAATCTTCATTATCATTCCGAAAAAAGCAATGATCTGACAACAATGTAAATACCACCATAATATTATCGGACACTTCTTTAAACTCACTATGTATAAATATTTTTCCACATTCGCTCCAATTTTTATTTAAAAATAACTAATTAAGTTTGAAACGTGCTCGCTGTATCTATATTTGTCATTAATATTTTGTTACGAAAACCGTGCAATAACATCTGATTACATATTGCGACCCCTATTTTTATTATCAATTATAAAAATGTGCATTTTCTATATAAATATGTGGTCAGAGCCCCACGAATCCATTAAAAAATAAAATTACAGATCTCGACTATCAGTATCTACATTTATGTTCAATATGGTAAGTTTCATTAAAAAAAATAACAACTATCTCTCTAAATTCTTTTATCACCATTTAACTACAATTAATAAGTGTTAAAGACTTCTAGTCCTGGACAGCTCTAGGCTATTTGTACCAAGAAACCAGTAGTCTTTATTAGACCTACGTAGATATTTACTCGCTGAATTTCTCACAGCAACTGACTGCTCCTGGACAGGGGCTTGAACGTCTTCAAGCTTACAGGTGTCCTTGTTGACATGCTAAACGAATTAGTAGCAAATTTCCGCAACTTAAAAAACGTTCTAAATAAGTAAATTGTGTAAATAAATCAATAGATAGTGTATAGTTAGTATTTTTCATGTTTATATACAGATCGCGAAATTTCTTATGGAACCTTCCTGATTACACAAGTACACAAGAATCATTAGTACTAATGGTACAATTAAATGGCCTCCAAGATCACCTGAACTTGCTCCAAATGATTTTTTTCTTTGGGGATTTTTAAAAAGTAGCATTTACCAACATGCATTTGAAAGAGCTAATAATTTAAATGAATTGAGGGTAAAATTAAAACACGTTTGTGCCAGCCTCACGCCAAATAATCTTAGAGATATGAGGTCAAATCTTTATCACAGATTTGGTTATTGTCTGGCACAGCATTGTGGTTTATTTGAGCACTTAATTCATTAAAATTATGTTTACCTTTAGATTTTTATTTTTCCAAGAAGTTTTTTTTATGTTTAGAATAGATGTAGGTACCATACTTATTCTATTTTTTCGATTCAATTTATTAATGGAAGGGATTTTTAGTGTATTAATTGTGGTTCTCTCAGGAAATACTGTTTTATTTTCAAGTTACAATGGCTAAAATAATATTGTAGTTGGAAATAATGAATTTTAAGATGTACAGGTTACGTAATAACGATTGTATTCTTTTTTCTTCAACGCCCTCACTCTTTCCATGTTGGGAGCATCATGAATACCACCAACTATTCCCTCTGTAAAGGACAATCAACATTCGGCCTCTAGAAATAAGAACACGCCTCGATGCTTTTCTCATATTTTCCTTGTATTACTTGTGTAATCAGGAAGGTTCCATAAGAAATTTCGCGATCTGTATATTTTTTCAGGTTCCTCTCAACTTTGTAAAAGCTTTCAAGCACGAACGCTTCGTCTTGAATATATTCGGACTATATCCAGGACGAAATTCCAGTTCAGTTGGGAATTTCATTATACAGCTTTTATACATCACAGCAGCAACAATTCAATTTACTTTTGCACTGATCCAAATGTATATCAGTAAAGATTTCACGGTATTGATAGACTGCGGAATTTTCTTCATAAGCATAACCAACTTTATCTTCAAAGCTGTTGTGTTACATTTGAAAAAAAATGTTTTGGAATCGATTACGAGGTATTTAGAAGGAATCGATGGGTCTAAGATACCAGGTAACAATCTAAGGGGAAGGGGAAGGGGAAGGGGAAGGGGAAGGGGAAGGGGAAGGGGAATTGCCCTGCAGATTCTTATGAAATTAAATTTTTACATTTTAGTGAATATACATCACACATTAAAGAATCACGAACTGGTACGCGGCAAATTAGGCGCTGTATATAGACTGGCGATCGTTCTATATCTACTTTTACAAGTTCTAATCGTAGTTTTCAAACAAGAAGATAAATGTTTACCGTTAAAAAGCTGGACGCCGTTCGATCTAAGCGTAAATCTAATTTATAATTTGACGGTTATATTTCAACTTTCCGTTATTGGAATACTCATAACGTGCGATACCAGTCTCGATTGTTTGTATTACGTGCTGGCAGATGTCGCTTGTTGTCAATTGGATATTTTAAAGGAAAATTTAAAGAAGATTAATCCCAGGGGATGTTTAAATGTCAAACAAGAGTTAATCGAGTGTATTAAGTATCATCAACAGATAATAGAGTAGGTATTTTCAATGAAATTTTGATAGAGGTAAATAGAAGGTTATTTATTATAGATTTGTGAGGAAGATTGAAAAAGTTTTCTCTATAATACTGTTCTTGGAGTTTTTCAAAAGTATTGTTAATATTTGCTTCATTGGATTCGAGCTCACTATGGTAAGACGTAATCTTTTCAATATAACTCTCTCCTCAATCCTCTCCAAAATAGCCCCAACTGTGATTGTCAAGGGTCTCTACGGGAAAAAATTAAAGAGAAAAGACGCGGAAACCTATCCAAAGGTGTTTTGTTTTGGCAGGACAACGCCCCTGCACACAAATCTCATGTTGCCATGCAAAAAATTCGTGATTTAGGGTTTGAATTACTAGAGAACACCCTCCTTATTCTCCAGATTTGGCTCCGTCCGACTATCATCTCTTTCCTCAACTGAAAAAAAGTTTAAAAGGTCGTAAATTTTCTTCCAACGAGGAGGTAATAGAAGCTGTGGAGGTCTGGTTTGCAGAACAAGAAGAAACCTTTTTTTGGAAGGTCTAGAGACGTTGCAGGCTCGTTCTAATAAATTTATCCAATCAAGAGGAGAATATGTTGAGTAATAAAATATTTTGACATTGAAATTTTGTTTGGTTCTATAGTAGGCTAAGAATTTTTCAATATACATATCTACGTGGGGGACACAAAGTATTCGATAAAAACCAGTAATAACTAAGAATAGCTTAGTACGGCTGGTACCTACTTGAAGAAGTCAAAGTCAAGTCAAAGAATGCACCAAGAGTTTCAACAGGGATCCTAACGGGACATTGTCGCCTGAACGGGCACCTAAACAAGCTCAAATACTTCACCTAGAAGATTACTAGGTGGAAGAAGGACATTAAAGCCTGCAGATATCCTGAAACTCCTCCAGGAGCTAAGAAACTACGTAAGGGGGCACTATAGATCTTGTAGGTTTCAGTGAAAGTCGCTCCAATGTACTTATACATACATACTTGAAGAAAAACAAATAAAGTACATAAAGATAGCAAGTTATATTTTAGTTAGAACTGAGGATGAATGTATTGTCTTCAACTGGAGGTTTGAAGTTATTTAAAACGTTATTTTAAGCTTTGTGTCATGCTGGATACTTATTTTCCATGCTGGATGTACTATTAAATTTTGAATTTGATTATGTTCAAGGTGAAATTTTTCTCCCTACATTTTTTCATGCGGTTTATTTATTTAAATGGACTGTTGTTGGAGATATTTTCGTTTTGTTGGTTTGGGCACATTCTGATATTGAAGGTAAGCAATTTGTATTGATTTTAGTGTGGCTAGAGTTCCATCGGTGGAATTATGAATTTAAATTTTTATTTTAAGACGAAGGGTGAATACAATGAATATATTTCCTTTCTCTTCTTCAAATACACAATGTAAAGATATCATCATATATAAATGTGTTTGTAATTCCATTTATTTTCTTGGGTTTGTAAGTCTGACAGGTGATAGCAAATAGAGCACGGAACACGGACAAAATTCTCGAAAAAATAAACTTTAGTCCGCCGTTAGACAGAATTTATGCCATGGAAGTGATTCCCAACCTCACCCCTCTACGTATGGTGGTGGAAAGCGTTGCAGAAAGAACAAGATGCAGACTAAGTAGAGAGGGAATCATTAAAAAAAACCACCTCCCCAGTTCTTAAAAATCAGACAACCTGGGACATGCCACAAGACGGTATGATGAAAAAATATAACTTTTCAAAGAAATTCCTTACGGAATTAAGCAACAAGAAGGAATGGGATCCAAATACCCTTACCAGACTTGGAAAGAATGCCATTCAATGGTACACAGACGGCTCAAAAGCTATAGAAGGAACTGGGATAGGAGTGTTCGGGCCAGGAACCATAAACACTCTGAAAGCTTGGGAAAAACCCCAAGTATCTTTCAAGCGGAAATCCACGCAATAAGAATGTGCGACCAGTTCAATATTGATATAGGATACAGAAGACAAAGTCAAGCAGCCATTAAAGCACTGAGCTCTTGTGTAATCAGTACCAAAATGGTGTGGGAATGCCTAGACAAACTCAATGAACAAGGCGAGAACAATATTCACCTTACTATGGATTCCAGGACACAGGAATAGAAGGAAATGAAATAGCAGATGAATTAGCAAAGAGGGGGACTGAAATACCTTTCTGGGGGCCTAAACCCTTTTGCGGAATCAGCCCTAATGTAATATTGGAAGACATGGGTAAAGCCGAGAAAAAGAGAAGATCTGACCATTGGAAAGATCTAGTAGGGCTTATACAATCAAAGACTCTTCTGTAGTGGAGGAAGAAGAATGCAGATTTTGTGGCATGGAAAAAAAAGCCTCCATCCACATACTTTCCAACTGCACAGCACTACAGAATCCTAGAGCACAGCACCTGGGAGATTACTGGATAGAAGAAGAACATTTACCCAAGTTGAAGCCTGCAGACATCCTAAAATTCCTCCGGGAAATAGGACTGAAGGAGCTACTAGTTTCTGAGACTTCCATCAGAAACTAAGTAGATCTTCTAGGTCTCGGGAAATGTCACCCCGAAATACACACATACATACATACATAGACAGAATTTAGGTATCAAATTCTAATTTTAAATTCATAGTTCCGCCAGCGGACCTCTAATCACAATGTAATATAAAATGAGGATGATTATTATTTATAGAGTACTGAGGTAGAAGATGCGTGTTATTTGATTGATTGGGACGAGTGTAGTATATCGGTACAAAAAATTATATGGATGATTATGATACGATCTAACAAGCCTCTGGTAGTTCGAGCTTTGTTTTTAACAATTACGATGTCGACTTTAACGCTGGTAAGTGCCTTATTATTTTTTTAAGTTTAAAAATAAATTTTATTAAAGTTGAATTTTGTTTTTTCTTGCCACCCTTAATAGGAAAATAGAAAGAGTTCTTTGAGAGTGTCCTCCTGAAATTTCAAGTTGATTTTTAGGATTTTTCAAGTTAATAGATCTGTATCTGTATCTGTAGAGTAGAGGGTAGGCTCACAGCACTTAGGCCACATATGACTCATTGTATACTTTGGCAAGTTTATCTGAAACCGTGAAAGGAATGCAGTCGAAGCCATTCGACATTGCCACGTTTAACTATGAAAAAATAGAAGAACTGCTTATGTAGTGATAATAATTATAAATGGGTCTTTTTATTATTAACAATATTAAAAGTATGATTGAACGTTAATTTTATAATGTGCTTGTTTCCTTGGATTTATTCTATTAACATTATTTTCCAATTTATGAATATTAAAAGAGAACACTTTTCCAAATTTGTTATGGGATTCTTAAAGCTCTGGCAACGTTGTACGAAAACCATAATGACCACACCCTCCGATTACATAATTGGTGATTTTTATCGACCAGGTGACTTCTTATTGGCAAGCGCGTGCGTATGTTCTTCCCTCTCACTTCGTCAATTGACTGATATTGATTTATCCAGTGGCGTTTCTATTGTCAGTTACCTTTGTAATTTCAGTTTTACTTGGTAAAATAGGTACCGTACGCCATTTGTACGTTTGACAGATATACGCCATGTTTTTCCTCGCCTCTTACCGACGCTCCGTAGCTTTAGATAAACTTGCCAAACTATACATCATCCTAGGACATCGTCTATCCTGTCCTTCCCAGGAAGGTGGACAGGTCACTAGGAGACATCTCCTTTATATCGGCAGGTGTAGACCAAAACTCACCGAACACACACTCTCTTTTTGACGATAACTCCGGACTCTAGCATAAGACATGCCTGACAGTTTCATCTTCCTGTTTACACATCCTGCGTAGAGGTGTGTCCACTAGCCCCATAGTATGGAGGTGTTTCCTTAGTTGACAATGGCCAGTCAGAAATCCTACTGTTAAACGTAGGTTTTTCCTGGTCATCGTCAAATATTTCTTCGGAGCCAGCTTCCCAGGGTCGCCCAGGGTAATCCTATCAATACTAGATGTTTTTTTTTCAAAAACTCAAACTCCATTTGAGCGATAAATTTTATTTTTCCTAAAGACTGATTGTACCTACTAGTAAATTCTCCCTCCAATAAAATCTGAATTTTCCATTTTTTTATGAATTTTCACTATTATTTTAATTACTTGATAAAGAAAAGCTCATTTGGTTATGGCACTGTTGATTTTTTACTTCGTAGATGGATCCTTTAAGAGTGTTTGAGTGTTTTCTTGAAATTTTAGGTCAGTATTTACATTTTTGTGATTTTTACGATTTTGTTGATGGATCGGTTTCATATTTTGACAATTACCTCCCAAAATCATTTATTGTATCACCCTGTACTTTCCCTAAATCGATTCAGCATACAATTTTCCACGGTTAAATACTTTTTCCTCCCATTTTTGTCAATTTTTTCGAGATATGACGCTATAAAGTTGACCTATTATATCCACTTGACTTTTTTAAACAAATTTTTATTTTTTTCAGATATTAAAATCTTCATATTCCTATGCGACCGTCTTAAGAACTATGTATGACTAAAACACACTCGATATAATGTGCACACTGTATGTTTAAAACTTTTCACCTCTCAAAAAAAATAAAAAAATAAAAAATAATAAAACCATTATACAACAAACATGATTGTTTTTAAAAAATAAAATGAAGCTATAGAACACGGTCAGATCGAAAGCTTTTGTACGCCAAAAGTGTGGAAGTGTTGGTATTGAAATTTTAAAGCTTTATCTGGATTTTCAATTAACCACGAAATTTATTTTTAATTGTCTTAAAAATTCCAAACAATAATTAAAGCGTCAGGAAATTTTAACATACACTGCTTAAAGGTTGGCACTATCTAATTATCCTACGAACTGTCACGAGTGTCGCCATCTAAGTGTCGGATCGAAGACTAAGGTACATATAAATTTTTATCACGTTTTTATTTTGAAGAGGAGTAGTAGATTTATATAATTAGCATTAGCAAGTAGGTAATTTCGAACAATAATATGAATTTTAATGCAATCTTAGTAATGGCGATGCACTAGTTATCTCTCTCTTTCTCTCTATGTATATTTCAGGATGCAATGTTGTATTAAACTTTGAAACTCTAGGGAAATTACAGAAAACCTCAAATCGAATTTGTCGAATACACACCATCAGAATTGTAAAATTTAGAGTACGCGTCGCCAGGTGTAATAATTTCGCATTCGCTATATTTGTTAGTAGATGAGTTTCATTTTAATTCAGCAGTGGAATTAAATTATTTGCGTGGAGCTTTATTGTAGGTTATGTATGAAGTGAAGCATAATTTTGATTTTTTTTGATTTTTTTGGAAAAACGGGATTGAGTATCGGGAAATTTTCTTCACAAAAGTTGTAGATAATAATGAAACTTAGAGCTATTATGGATTGATGGATCAAATTTAAAGAGAAAATGGTGGAAAAGACATATTTTTGATTTTTAATTTTTTGTTCCTGTCAAAAAAATTCAATTCGCATGAAATTCTGTAAGAATATCGACATTAAAAAAGTTATCCGAGAAAATTCAAATTTTAAATCGCGAAATATTTCCATACCTTCTAATTTGTTCAAAATGTTCATGAAAATTGCTCAAGATTTGTAAAATGTGGTTTTTATAGACGACAAACCAACTGGTCGACTCAGTTTCTGATAGAATCACTTTTCCACCTTCAAATGGTATAATGAAATTTTCTAAAAAATGCAGTATTGTAAATACAACAAAACTATGAATATTGAACTGAAATTTTGAGGGGAGTACTCTAAAAAGAACAATCTTCTGGGAAAAATATTTACAGGAAGTATAACTTGAGGGATTCTTGCTTTATCTATAAATGGTAAAATTAGTGAAATTATTCAAAAATCCACGTCCTGAAACCAGAAAGTACCAATAACTCGACAAATTGAACAGTTAGAAAGTGCTCAAATAAAGTCAGGCAAAAATTTTACTTTTATGAAAGACAAACCTGAATAAATTCGGGATAAGTCAGGAAAATCTGGGGTAAACCTTGGATAAACCTGGAAAATCTAAGAAAAAAACAGGAAAATGCCAGAAAATTCCATTAAAAACCACTTTTAAACCCGGAAAATACGGGGAATATCCGGTTAGGTTAGGTGAGTCGATAATTTCTACTATTAAGAAAGTTTGTTGGCAGAAATTTAAATCGCGAAATATTTCCATACCTACCTACCCCTTTGTTAACTTGGAAGTGTATTTCAATGTCTGTTGTGGTATATGGCCAGAGAAGTAGTTGTTGCTTCTCAGTGAATGGTCTGCTGTTTCAAAATGCGCTATAAGAATATTTAAATATTAAATAGACATCTAGGTATTGTTAGGATTTTGAAAATTTAGGATCAAGTTGATATTTTCAAGTTCTCAACTATTAAATATCGTATTTCGTATATTTTTGTTTCGTAAATCTTTTCCATTTTAAAAATACAATGCACACGAGTCGAACAGCATATTTTTTCTACGACCCACTTAAGAAAAAATCTAGAAAATAAAAATTTCTATAAACTGTAATATAACTTCAAATTGAAAATTTAACAATTCAATTTTATGTTTCCACAAATTTTTTTGTGGTAAACGTACAATTCTTGAATGTACAATTTGTATAATGCTACGGTTTCCCTTTTTAAATATACGATGCTGTTATAAGTAGATGTTATGTAGGGTACCGTACCATTATCTATAATAATGAATATTCTGCTAAATATTTCAAACGTCTACCTGTTGTCGTTATTAATATCAAGCAGAATAATTAATTAACAATAAAAAAAATTCTTCACGGGGAAACGAACCCGGGTCTACTGCGTGAGAGTTTGGTTTGATTACAACTCGACCACCGAAGAATAGGCAAATTGTTTATCTATAACGTCAGATGTATTACATAATTTTTGCTTAAAAGGAACTAAAGTTCCTACCGTGTGTCCCGCGACACGTTCTACCTTTTTTTCACCTTTTTGTACATCACACAGTATAGTCCGTTCCCTATCACACCAAATCGACTTTAAATAAACCAAACTTCACTGTAGTCCAGTTAAAACTTTTTATTTATTGTTTACCGCTAATTGGCTATATTCAAGAATGGAATACAAAAACAAATTGTAACATTTCAGTTAAGTAATACCAAGTAAGTACAAGAAACTTATTAATTATAAAACCTTAAGCCGGAAACCACTAACGACTGTAAATGACAATGCGTGTTCGACGTCAAAGTTTTGTTTAACACGAAAATTATACAGTTTGGTAATTAGACTTTTGGGTATACAATTAACCCGAGTACGGTATGGAATGGAATGTTCTCAAGTAGTGATATATACGTTGAAATCTATAACATTGTTTCGGAACTCTGATATAACTAGTTAGAATTGAGTTTTGGAGAGATTCCGATAATTAGGTGAGATATCTACAAGTAACTATAAGACATTATTATTATAAGATGAATTTAAAGTCGTTGTAGAGAACCTGAGTAACCTTAATTAGACACTAGCGTCCATGGTGGCGGAAATTAGCATTCACTGTTTGATTATTATATTAATATTATACTATAGTAAATTGTAAGTGTAATATCAGGTCTCTTCTGTAAGTTCCTTGTAGCATTACTTATTATTTTTTCTCTCATTCTTTGGGAATCAAACCACAATAATGTTTTTATTTTTTATTTCGACGTTTCGGTAGCGTTCCAGCTACCGTTGTCAAGATTAATTAGTAATAAAATAATTTTTGGTCCCTATCTGACACAACGAAAAAAATATGACAACCATGCAATCAATAAAATTTTGAAGTTTAAGACTACAAAACTTTGTTGTCAAATTTTATTAAGGTCCATTCATAGTAGATCACATCTCTGGTAAAATGTGAAATAAATATTTTATTTTATGACATTCCAAAGATATGATAGTCTACTAGAAATGGAATCCAGTGAAGTGCACGTTCCAGGAACGGTTTTTATTGGGATAGCACTTTTTTTCGCTTATTTTGGAAATGTTGTTAATAAAACGTGTTTTCCGCAAATCGCTAGGAAATTTTGACATTCCTGTCAAAATTTCTTGAAGAAAAAGTCAGGACTTCCTTACTGTAAGGAAAT
>CAJUYH010011505.1:0-10984 GCA_910591685.1 Galerucella tenella | reverse complement strand
CCATATGGTGGTTTCGAATGGACTAACACTAACATTGACGTCACCACAGTAGCAGATGATTCACCTGTGGGGTATATGCTAGAAGTAGATTTAGAGTATCCTCAGCACCTCCATGATTTACATAAGGATATACCCTTTTGTCCGCATCATATAAACCCAAAGACGATGGACCCTCCGAAAAAAGTAGGAGAATTAACAAAATTGATGGCAACACTTTATCAAAAGAAGAAGTATGTCATTCATTACAGGTCTCTAAAGCAGGCGTTGGGGTATGGTCTAGTTATTAAAAAAATACATAGAGTCCTCAAATTTGAGCAAAGTCCATGGTTGAAGTCATATATTGATTTAAACACTGAGCTGCGAAAGAAGGCTTCAAATGAGTTTGAAAAGAACTTGTTTAAACTGATGAACAACGCAGTATTTGGTTAGTTGTTAGCCAAATTTCAAAATACCTCAATAATCCTTTTTTTTGTTATAGGAAAAACTATGGAGAATGTCCGGAAGAGGGTTAATATTCGTTTGTTGACTGAGTGGAGCGGTCGTTATGGTGCAGAAGCATTCATTAGTAAGCCAGAGTTTAAAAATATTACCATTTTCAGTGAAAATCCCGATCTAGTTGCTGTTGAACTTCAGAAACTGCAAATCTGGTTGAATAAACCCATATACGTTGGACAAACTGTCCTTGATTTGGCAAAAACGACTATCTATGATTTTCACTATGGGTATATGGTTAACGCTTTTCCTGATTGTTCAGTATTGTATACGGACACTGACTCTCTAATTTATGAGCTTCATCAGGATCCTTACGAAGTCATAAGACATGATTGTCACTCACGCTTCGATACCTCTGATTATCCTGAAGATGACATCTTCAACATTCCTCAAGTTAATAAAAAAGTTCTTGGGATGATGTAGGATGAAAATAATGGGGTACCGATGACTGATTATGTTGGCTTGAGATCCAAATTGTATACCACCATAGTGATGAAAACTGAAAGTGATATAGCGAAGAAGCGTTCTAAGATGATTGATGAGGGGTATGATGAAGATGAAATAAATGTAGAAATTGAAAACTTCGGTGTTGGAAAGAAGGCAAAGGGAGTTAAATCATCGGTTGTGAAGAATAATATTACCTTCGAGGATTACATTGGATGCTTAGATAGCTGGAAACAAAAAACTGTATCTCAAAATCTCATCCGCTCAGAAAAGCATCAAGTTTACTCAGTTACCCAACTAAAGATTGCTCTCAGCCCCAATGATGATAAACGCTACCTGATTTCTGGGTCCGATGAAACGTTGCCATGGGGACATTATTCCATACCATCATCTACACCTATGGAGGAGGAGGATGAGTAGGAGCCAGCATATTTAAATGTTTTCTCAATCTTTTTTAATTATATTATATAGTTTATACTATCATAGGGTTAGTAAACGTTAAAAGGATTGGTTAGGAAATTAACAATCAAAAGGGCCATATGAAAGTCCCATTCTTGTGAAAGAGGCAAAACCAAACGAATTAATGAACCGTTTCTATTAGCTTAGAGACTAGTGTTCGTGCTGTTTGAAAAAAGAGCTATACAATATCACTTCTTTACAAAGTGGTTTAGTAGGCCTTTATGGGGGATGTATTTGCCACTTTAAATATTAAATACAACGCGCCATGGTTCTATCTCCTTATATCAATTATTGTGATATATAAGATGGTGTGGAAATGAACCGTATTTAATCAATTTAAAAAAATCTATTTGTTATTTTATTTAACCTAACCTAATGGATAGATTACCATAAATAAAAAAGACAACGTGCCGGTATCTTCAAGGTGGTGTGCAAATAGACTAAATCTTTTCACAATCAAGGAAATTCAAAAAACATGAAGATTTAAATTTTCGTTTTACAATTTAAACAATTATATTACAGACTATCCCATTGAAAATATATTCATTTCATATAAATGCATTATAACCTTGAGCGGGCTTGTTTCCTATACTTAACACATTCCATTTCTACAGGATGGTCCTACCAAAATATGGGGATTCACCACTGAGTGTTAAAGAAGGATATCATCATCAACCATTATTAATTATATTTTTCATTTAACATATTAATACTGTGAAGATTTATCAAAAATATATTTTAGAGTGATAAGTTTTTATTAAAAAACACCTTGTATATACCCTAACACTCACAGTGAAATTTTCTATTTTATCACCTAACGTTTCACATTTTTTTCGCTCTGATGAAAGAATGTTTCGTATACTAAACGTAAAGGCGTTTTAAACGATACGTCGTTTTGAACATTCTGTTTAATCATCAACTTTTATATATTTCTAAAATTAAAACAAAGATATATACTGATATTACATATATCAATAGAAAAGTAGACGAACAATGTCACCTAATTTTTCCATTATACTCTTATGAAACAGCCTGTATAGACGTATCTAGACAATCAATGTGACCTGATTTTTTTTATTTATTCTAATGATACACCCTGTATATGTGAGACGTATCTAGATACCCTATTCAACGATATATGTCACTTGTCTTTGTACTCTAATGAAAGAATGTTTAGGTGTTTTTCACCGATATGACACTTACCCTGGACGTTAATGCCTTTTCAGCGATACGTCAGTTGATTCGCGAACTATAATTTTGGAACACTCTGTATAATAAAGAATTGAATAGAGAAGGTTAACGATATTCCACTTGTTATGATGTGTTGATACTTTGCTTAAATAATATAAGTGATACACCCTGTATATGTGAGACGTATCTAGATACCCTTTTTTTAACGATATATGTCACTTGTCTTTGAGTGCGAATAGCTATGTTCGTTAGACGCTTTGTTCCAGACGCGAAGGTTGATGGTTCGTGCCCGGACTCCGGTGGAAATTTTTTCAAGTTAGGTAACTTAGAGAGTGGTCTAAATATTTGGGTATTTCGGTGGTCCACTTAATATTTGGGGATGGGTCAATGGGGGATCTTAAATATTTGGAATGGATATTTGGGGATCCTTAATATTTGTGGGCGAGCCAATATTTGGGTGGTCCTCTGGGGATCCATGGGATGGGTCTATAGGTGGGTGGTTGTTTAATCTATATACTACATGTTAAGGCATTTGAGACGTCGTGGTGGGGGATGGTGATCCGTGGGGGATGAACGGGGGTAGAATTTTTTATTTATATACTAGACGTTAAGGCCTTTTAGACGTCGTATGCTATGATTAGTTAATTTTTAGTATGAGGGGTGCTGCGTGGGGGATGAACGGGGGTAGTTAGAATCTTTTCATTATTTTTTAAATACACTGGACGTTAAGGCCTTTCAAACGATACGTCGTATGCTATGATTGGTTAACTTTTAGTATGAGGGGTGCTGCGTGGGGGATGAACGGGGGTAGTTAGAATTTTTTCATTATTTTTTAAATACACTGGACGTTAAGGCCTTTCAAACGATACGTCGTTTGCCGCGATTAGTTGCGTCCGGTTGCAGTCCGGTTGCCGGTGTGAACCCACCTTAGAACCAAAATTTGCCAGAACGAACCTTAGATTTTCTTATGGAGTTTACCATGTTAAAATCTCGATTTTGGTCCAGAACTGTCCTAGCATAGTTACTTAGAAACATACACACAAAAAGCTTTATTATGTTATAATTGCTTCTGGTATGGGCATTTAGGACGCCAATGCAGAATTAAAGAAAGGTGTATGGAATGCGGAGAAAATCATAAAACAGACGATTGTAATAACTCCACAACAAATTACACAATTACCAAAAGAAAATCACGAGTAACTCTCCAAGACAATTCCGCAATTGAAGCTCACAGAGCAGCAGTTTCTCCGTTAACTATACCTCAAAAAGTAGGAGGAGTATTAAATTCTCCATCTTACTCAAAAAATATTAATACAAATGCACAAATGAATGAAGAAACTAAAGAATATAATATGCTTAACACAATATTAGGTATTGTAGTAGAAATAATCAAAACATTTAACAAACACAGTGGAATAGAATTTCAAGAAGAAGACATAATAAGACTAGCACAACAAAACAGTCAAAAGCATAGCGCCATCGACTCAACTATTTGCAGCCCAAACATACACCATAATTTTGAATGGCAGACGTTATCAGACACACATTGACACACATACCAATATTAGTTAAATGTCAAATAAGCTTAAAATCAGTATTACTGTAATGATATTTATTATTTCAGATATTTAGTAATACTATCTATTTCACAATTTCCTCTATCAAGTGCATCGACTTCAGGTGTAGTATTATTGACCTGTGTATACTGTTTAATCAGTGATAACACTGTTGCTACCTGAAGTACTTTGCGCTGATAGATCGAATTTGATAGAATGCTTTAGGTTAAATGGATTATTGTAGATTATTATATTTTGGGCATTCAACTATTAGAGATGTGAATAAATGGGGTTTTATAAAAATTGAGAGTAAATTATTTTAGTCCAAATAAAGAGAAGTTAGTTTATCACATGGCGACCCTGCTAGCCGAAATTAAAAAATAAATAAATAAATAAAATAAGAATATGAAGTTGTGAGAAAATGGGCGGAAATACTTATTAAAATGAAGAGAGAGAAGAAATTGTTATAGCCCAGTGTAACGCGTTTTCTTCCTATGCGTGGTCTTCTACCACACTAACACGTCACTATGGACACCCTTCGTAAAATCTTACAATGAAATGCTCGGGCGCCAGATTTTTAACGTGGTTTGCTCCACGGCCCCTTGACCCTTAGCGTCAAGAGTTCCAGATAGCCTCAGATGGAGGTTACGGAATATTCCAGGGGTCTTGTTGAATTTACCTTTACAATTTACCTATCAAATTTACAACACGGATGTTTCAAATATCGGTCCTTTAATTTATAGTTTACGGTTGATAACAAATAAAACAGGATTTGAATCCTCTAGTCTATTAATACTCTGTGGTCTTTTTAATTCTGAATCTACAGGGATGAGACAAATAAAGGGGATAATATAGTAACGGACGAAACGGTCGAGGCCGGTCAATTTATCAAATACAACTTAAATCGGCCGGGTAACCGAACAAGTTGTGGCTAAGCCTCTTGCAAGTTCGGGAAACCCTTTGGATTCAAAGGGGACACTGAAATCTCCTGAAATGCGATTATAATGAAATATATGATCCACGGAACGGTGATAGAACGTCTGAATCTGCCAGGTAATCGAACGAGTTGTGGCTAAGCCTCTTCCAAGTTCAAGTAACCCTTCGGATTCAACGGAGACACGGGAATTTACTGAGACAAATAATTTGCCCACGGGATAAATGTTTAAATCTGCCGGGTGATCGAACAAGTTGTGGCTAAGCCTCTTCCAAGTTCAAGTAACCCTTCGGATTCAACGGAGACACGGGAAATTACAAAAAAAAATATTTGAACACGAAACGAACGTTTAAATCTGAAGGGTAATTGAACAAGTTGTGGCTAAGCCTCTTTCAAGTTCAAGTAACCCTTTGGATTCAATGGAGACGCGGGTATTTACTGAGACAAATAATTTAACCACGGAATGGATGTTTAAATCTGCCGGGTAATCGAACAAGTTGTGGCTAAGCCTCTTCCAAGTTCAAGTAACCCTTTGGATTCAATGGAGACACGGGAAATCACTAATGAAATATTGGACCACGAAACGAACGTTTAAATCTGCCGGGTAACTGAACAAGTTGTGGCTAAGCCTCTTCCAAGTTCAAGAAACCCTTCGGATTTAACGGAGTTCTTAAACAGAAGCTATTGAAAACTACTAACTCGGAAATAAAATTCAAGAGTAAAAAAAAATAACTTATTATCGACACACCAGAGTAGAAATAAAACTAAAATATCACAATACTAAACAGTATCAATTAAATATAAATGTCCTGTAATTAAATATAAATGCCCTGTAATTGAAAAGACATAAAATCGTACCCTCAATCGAGAGTCGGCGAATATTCAATAAAAACCAATTACTTGTTTAGCAATAAAAAAAAAACTTTTCTAGAACAAATTAATTTTTATTCAAAGTGGTTGTTATAAAAAATAAATAAAAAACTTAACCGATTTCGACTCCATAGAGTTGAATCAAAATCCAGAAAGTATAAAAAAAAAACAATAAAAAAAAATAAATGACTAAGTACTATCATGAAAAACAATTTTTCCCAAGACAAACACACTAATTCGATAGTGCCGGTTATGTAGAATAAAAATAAACAAAGTAAAATAAAAAAAATCAATCAGTCAGAAAATAAAGAAAAAAATATATCAAACTATTTCTAGTTTTACGGAAGTACGGAAATTTACGAATATACGGTGATTATTAAAATATTTTACCTTCTTGAATTGGCTTCGGTATCGAACTATCTGTTCACCACTTTCAAAAAGAATTATTGTCTTTTTAATATAAAACTCCGGGAACCGGATCGGTAAATAAAATCTCGGACTAACACTGGTAACGGAATCGGTAGAGAACTACGAACCAAGAGCTGAAGGCTGAGAGCACTAGCAGAGAGAGCCCAAATACCACACTCCTGTCCTTTTTATATTTCTCATTAGTAAAATTTTTATCAAAAACTGTAAAAAAATTTGTTATATACCAGACATCTTTCGGAATTAAATAAATTAAATTAAACGGTATATATACCCAATGTCCTTTTTAAATGAAAAATTTTAACTTCGGAAATGATTAAATTTTATGATTCAATATAAATTTACGTACCTCCGGACTAATATAAAAAAATATTATAACTATAATATAACGGTAATAAAAATGAAAAATGATAATTCGGTAACAAAAGGGAATCGGAAAGTAAGTAACGAGTTATTTAAAACTAAGTAGTAAACTAAAAAAAATGAAAAACTTAAAAGAAAGACCTCAAATCGGTTCCAAAAAAAATACCTCGTTACACCAGTCAGGAAATAGCGGAGGACAGACAAATAGTCCAAAACAAAATGGAGGTATTATTTCAAAGATATATTGGAAATTGGAGTTGTTATTATAGCAGTTGCAGTTGTCATCTTTTATTTATATGGAAAGTGTAAGAAGCGGCTTGAAAGGAAGATCCGAAGAGAAATTTATGCTAGTCAAGAATTGGTGTAAAAGTTATGGTTAAAGTGAGAAAATTAGAGAGATAACTTAGAGATAACTTTAATGATTTAAAACTGTTGAGGATAAAGATAAACAAGGCATTTTAACTCTGGCAGATTCAATTCAAAAGTATATAAAGAGTATTGTTGAAATTTTACAAGATAGATTAGAAAATGCAACTGAAGGTAATAATTCAAATTCAGATTTAAATGCTGGAGAAGGAAACATGTCAGAAAAATTTGATTTGAAAACTGCCACAGGTTTAATTCCTGTTATGAACGGAAATGAAAATGTAACAAAAAGTCTCATTGATAACATTGAATTATACGACTCATTACTAGATGCGAACGGTAAAAAACTTCTATTTTTGTTTTAAAGACACGTCTTTCAGAAAATGCTTAAATTAGATTGAAACAAAATTATGATACAAATAAGGATTTAATTTCCGATTTGAGATTGCACTTCATTACTAAAAAATCAGTTTCAATTTTATCAAATCAATTACATAATGCTAAACAAAATGGGAAATCGATTGATAGTTTCGGTAGATATGTTGAAGAATTATTAGTTAATTTAACGATTAGTGAAGGCGATGGCAATGTAGATTCAATGGAAACTTTAAGAGTAGTTAATGAAAAAATTGCAATCCATGCATTTGCAAATGGTCTACAAAATAACGATTTGAAAACCATAGTTGAATCTAGAAATTATACTAAACTTAGCGATGCCATTCAGGGTGCATAGGACGAAGAAATACCCAAACAAAACATGTTTTTTATGAAAAGTCAAAATTCCTCAAATCGGGGTCAAACAAAAAATTCAAATTAAAATCAGTTTCGCAGGGGACGAGGTAATTTCACAAATTACAATGGTAATAAAAGAGGCAATTTTAACACTCGGCCTAATTTTAATAATTATCGTGGAAATAATAGTCATCGAAATTATTTCATACGAGATGTAAATGAACCTTCTACGTCACAAACGTTTTTTCGTGCCTAAATATGCTAAAAATGTTTTAGTTTATAATGCTAATGGACTTAATTTTGTTGAATTTAATTACAACGGATTAAAACTAAATTTTCTATTAGACACAGGTTCCTCAGTAAGTTTAATATTTTCAAAATATTTACATAAACATGAGATTATAGATTCTACAAAGAAGGTACAAATTCAGGGAGTCACTGGGTCAACGGTGTCACATGGTTCAGCTAATATCACTTTACATGTAAATAATAAAAAAAAATATCTCATACATTTTTGTTGATAAATGAATTTGACAACTCTATGCATGGTATTATAGGTTCAGATTTCTTTAATAAATATGCTGAAACTAGACTAGACTATGAAACATTTTCATTTACTTTCTGGATTGACGGTTACAAAATTTCATTTCCAATGCACTCTAAACAATTATCTAATATACTAATTCCGCCAAGATGCGAAATAATTAAATTTTTTCATTCTGACATTAAGAATGAGAGTATCGTATTACCAGAACAATTATGCGAAGGCGTTTTTGTAGCCGAAATTTTAGTTAAGCCTGATAATTGTAATAGAATTCCTGTTAAGATTTTAAATGTCAGAAATGAACCGGTAAATATTAAAAATTTTATACCAAAATAAGACAAATTAGAAAATTACAATTCAGGGAAAATTAAAAACGGAGATAATTTATCGGTAAGTCGTGCTGATTCATTGTTGAACTGTTTAAAATTGAATTATTTATATAACGAGGAAAAAACTACAATTGAAAAGCTTTGTGTCAAATATTCCGATATTTTTCATTTAGAAAATGATCCCTCAACTGTTACAAATATTTATAAATCAGATATACCTCTAAAAAACCCAGCTCAATCGGTTTTTGTTAAACCGTATCGGTTACCCTTTGCCCAAAAAGATGAAATTCATCGTCAAGTGGACAAAATGTATTATAGAGGAGACGAGATCAAAATTTTCGTCGCCTATATTACTTGTTTCATAGCCATCGTTGAATGAGACTGAAAGATGGAGATTAGTTTTAGATTACCGATTACTGAACAAACAAATGGAAGATGATAAATTTCCGTTACCTTCAATTACGGATATTTTAGACTCCTTGTCCGGTGCTATTTATTTTCCCATCTTGACCTTTCCCAAGGATATTATCAAATAGAATTAGACCAACTCAGTCGACCCTGTACAGCCTTTAGCACAGACCGAGGGCAGTACCAAATGACCAGATTACCTCAAGGATTAAAAATTAGCCCTTCTTCATTTTCAAGAGCTATGACCATTGCAATGTCGGGATTAAATTACGATTCTTGTTTCATATATTTAGATGACCTTATAGTACTCGGTAATAACTTAATAAATCACAACAAAAATTTATTTAAAGTTTTCCAACAATTAAGAGACGTAAATTTAAAAATTAATCCAAATAAATGTGAATTTCTGAAAAAAGAAATTTTAAATTTGGGACACACTATTTCGGTAGAAGGTGTCTCACCAGACCCTAGAAAAACCGAAATCATAAAAAATTATCCCGTTCCCAAAGACTCCAATGAAACGAAAAGATTTGTGGCATTCGCTAATTATTATAGAAAATTTGTCAAAAATTTTGGAGATATTGCTAGACCTTTAAATGAATTAACTAGAAAAGGGGTACAGTTTGAGTGGACCTCAAAATGCCAAAAATCCTTCGAAATTTTAAAACAAGCCTTACCAAATCCACCTATTTTACAGTTTCCGAATTTTTCAGGAAATAATTGTTTTATCTTAAATACCGATGCCTCAGGTTATGCCATTGGTGCCGTTTTGTCTAATGGAAATCATAAACCTATTGCATATGCCAGTAGAGTCTTAAACAAAAGTGAGAAAAATTATAGTACAATTGAAAAGGAACTTTTAAGTATATGTTGGGCAGTAAATCACTTCAGACCGTACCTGTATTCTAGACGCTTCGTTATATATAGTAACCATCGTCCGCTTTTGTATCTTTTTGGAATGACAAACCCTTCGAGCAGACTTACTAAATTTAGGTTATTGCTTGAGGAAAACGACTTTACTATAAAATACATTAAAGGTAAAAATAATGTAGTAGCAGACGCTTTGTCCCGTGTCGGATGATTTGGAGGAGATGAAGCCAAATATGAAAGAAACTACTTATATGGTAACTAGAGCACAGGCAAAGCTAGCAAATAAAAATATTGTTGGTAGTCTTGATTCTAATCTAGAGAAAAGGACTGATCACCCTGGACTCATAGAATTATTAAGGCGACCAAAGTATTCTTTCCAACTTTGTCCTATGTTACAAAAACATTTTGAGAAAATAGTGAAAAATAAAAAATATGATTATAAAATAGGGAAATTAATTTTAATTGAAAATTCGCGAATAATTTACATAAATCAGAATACTCTTTCATCGTTAGACTTAGGTACTACGTTGAGAGATCTGAAAATAATGTGTGATAAATTTAATATTCCGGAATTAATTATTGTAAAAGGTGGAAAGTGTTGAGTACTTATAAATATCTTGGACTTTTCTGGATAATGTGCCCAATCGCGCAACATTGCGCTTTTAGATTTCTGACCTGACGGGAAGAATAATAAAAAAAAAACTGTCAAACAAGTCATATAATATGTAACACCGTAATTGTAATCAGCATAAAAAACTCAATAAAATGTTCTTGATTCACAACAAGTGAGTTTATATTAAAATCTTATAAACGTTTAACATAAAACATTACATAAAATTTGGTCCTTCGAGCTGCGGATATTACAAAAAAGGCGAACTAGAAGTGTATCAAGAATTGACATATAAAGCTGGTACATGGTAATTCGTTCCCATAATCAGAACAAAAAAGTAGGAGATAGCAACGATTCCAACAAGAAAATAAGGTCAGAATTTTCCATGTC